>JBBPBX010015895.1:35612-48845 GCA_038048925.1 Garcialebias charrua
CACGAGGTCCCAGTTACATCCAACAACAAATGAAAGAGAAAAACAGTAATAACATCTAGAACTAACTAAGAAAAGCATCAACTAGTAATACACTAAGCCTAATATAGTGGGAATAAACAGCAGCACGAACATGAGTCTGCATGAGCAGATGGTCACAGATGAACACAGATGAATACAGCAACAAGAAAACAGATCAGCATCAGTATGATGTGATATTTTGCAGTGTTTATTTTTTATTTTATTTTTATTTATTCATGAGTCTAACAGCCTCAGGGTAGAAGCTGTTCCTCAGTCTAGTGGTTCTACATGTATGTATGTATGTATGTATGTATGTATGTATGTATGTATGTATGTATGTATGTATATATATATATATATATATATATATATGTATGTATATATATATATGTATATATATATATATGTATATATATGTATGTATATAGATATATATATATGTATACAGGTAGTCCCCGAATTACGAGCGCTCTGATCTACGAGGTTCCAGACTTACGAGCTGGCGAATTTTTGGAAAAAACGCAAAAAATACTGAGTTTTCATGTGTTTTTTCACCACAGTTAGTTAGATAAACATATGGACACACGTTTCCGATCATTTTTATGCACTCATAAGCAGTTTTTTGATGAAAATAGAGTGTTTGTAGTCGCGCTAGCGAAACCGTTCCAATTTACGAGCGAAATTTCGGACTTACGAGAGACATGGCAACCGTTCCAAATTACGAGATTTCCGGTTTACGAGCGCCTCGTTGTAACGGATCTCGCTCGTAAATCGGGGACTACCTGTATATATATGTGTATATATATATGTGTGTGTGTGTGTGTGTGTATAGGTAGAAGGATGTTAGAAATGCAGCTGCCAGGAAAAAGACCGAGAGGAAGGCCAAAGAGGAGACATATGCAGTTAGAGAGGACATGGAGGTACTTTGTATTTGGAGTGAGAACAGAGTGAGATGGAGGAAGATGACTTGCTGTGGCAACCCCTAAAGAGGGAAAAGCCGAAGGAAGAAGAAGAATAAAAAGAACCTCAACATTCGAAATTGTATAAAATCTAAATTGTGTTTTGTTAAGATTTTTTAGGTTAGCTGGCACTTCATACACCCAAATGTACTGTTCTCATATACATCATTTTTCATTTTATTTTTTTACGATACATCTATTGGCACATAATACTGTATAGGATTAACACTTGTTAATTTTTAAACATAAATTATCAAGTGGTCCAAACTAAGAAAATTAAACAAAACAAAAGAGAACAAACAAAAAAAGTTTGCATTTGTGATGGATGAACCATTTTTAGCTTTTTATGACGGCTCAAATTGTTTGTGGCACAGACTAATAGAAAATATTTTATCAAACATGCTCTGATAGTGCCTGACAGATCAGCTTGGCAGGAAGAAACCTTGTCATAAACAATTTCTTTCAATTTACAACATAAATTCAGGTCGCTTTCGTAAATGAGCCCTCGAAGCTCAATAAGATTTACCTGACTAAATAAAGGTTGAATGAAAATTATCAGTCAAGTCTGTTTATTGGTTATATAAACGCTGACATGTCTTTTTTAAAGAAACCATTTGACTGTTTTTGATTTGTGACAACTTGCATTATCATCCTTTAGCAATGACTTTATTATCCCCATACAGTATTAGCTTTTTACTGATGTCATAAACAAGCATCAATGTTTTTATTTTCTACCTTTTCTGTTTCAATGTCGTAACTAAATCCATGATGCAGGTGCCAGAGTCAACTGGAGTTGGTAGGAGAGATCATATCTCTCCAGTTTTAGCTTCTCTTCACTGGCTCACCATCAAATCCAGAATTGAATTCAAAATCTTACTTCTAACCTACAAATCTCTCAACATCCTAGCTCCATCTTATATTAAAGATCTTATTGTTCCGTATTTTCCCGACAGAGCACTTTGCTCTTAGACTGTAGGCTTACTCGTGGTTCCTAGAGTTTCCAAAAGCAGAATGAGAGGAAGATCTTTCAGTTATCAGGCTCCTCTCTTGTGAAACCAACTTCCAGTTTCTGTCCCTAAGTCTGACACATTGCCCAGTTTTAAGACTGGGCTCAAGACTTTCCTTTTTGATAAATCTTATAATTAGGGTTGACTTGTGGACAAATTGACCCCATTCCCTTAAATGATTTTCTAAAATTGAATACCAAAGTTCATGCTCAATAATCCAGGTACAAAATCCAAAAATTCTCAGTCAGGTCATCTGGACATAGGGCTGTGTAAAAATATCGATATCGCGATAAATATCGATTTTTTCTTTCCTAGAAAAAAATTGATATTCATTTGCAAGTATCGTACCTAAAAAAAAAACTTTTTTTTTTTTGCTTTTTGAATGTCCAGAGGACCAGACTTAGCTTTTTTAGATACCTCTGCATCCCTGGCACCAGTGTATCCTCAGAGAGAGTCTTCTCCACCGCTGGAGATATCACTCATGCGCATTACTTGAATTACCGGTATAGACTGTTTTGGAGAAGTCATATTACTGTTCACTTACCAAGCACTTAGAGTGATTCCTTCAGATGTTAAGTGTCAAGGTTAAAAAGGTTTCAGTCTATTCAGAGCAGGGCACTTGGTGCACTTTATTTACTTTACAAATGCATGTAAGCTACAGTTTTTACAGTTTCAATTGAAAGAAACATGTTTTCTCACCACTTCTTTGATTCATTTTGTCCAGCTGTCGACTTTAAAGGTTCAGTCTGCAGTTTCTGTAGAACTGCAGCACTTAGAAAAAATTTCAACAGGCAAAGCATTCTGATCCCTCCCCCTCAGAGCCATATATGGCTCTGCTCTCCCATGGTCTGCTGAAATTCAAATTCAAGCTCTGTTTTTATTGGCTGATTCAAATTCAAGCTCTGTTTTTATTGTCTGGTTACAAACTCTGTTTTTATTGGCTGGTTAACGGTGGTCACTTTTTCTTTTTAGAAATGCCTATTTACCACCTGGAGAAGCAAGGGGACAATATTTTTTTTAGTTTTTTTTCAGAGATTACCTCTCTAACATCAGTCTAGTGACAGAGTGAAGAAATATGTTAAAAATATATTGTTAGAAAAGTTACATATAGCAGCTTTAAGTCTGTGTCCATGTCCAACCAGAGCCAAGTATTGTGTAGTTGGTGCTTTTAATCAGTTTTCAGTTAGATTAATTCAATCCAAGTCTACAATCCAAGTCATTTAAAAAAATGATCAAAACAAATGTGTTAAAAATATATATATGAAATAGCGTATAATGTGTATTGTATTAGTTAGAAAATTAGAAAGAGTTAGTCATTTTGTACTGTTGGTTGAAGATTATTATTGTTTAATCTGATTGTTGGAAAAAGTTGGTTGAAGATTATTATTGTTTACATGGTTGATTATTGTTGTTTAATCTGATTGTTGGAAGTAAGGGGCAGATATAATAAGATTTATTCTTCTTTCTGCTACCTTTCATTTTTTTTACATTTTGTACACTATCATTTATGAGATTGTCTTGTATTGTTTCTTTTGTAAAAAAATGAACAAATTTAATAAACATAAACAATAAACATAACAGTCTCAAAATGTCACCAAAATCACTCTTTCCCTTTAAAATCGCAGAAAATCGTAATATTGTATTGAATTGTATCGTTTGCTGAATATCGCAATATATATCGTATCGTGAGCAGAATATCGTGTATCGTATCGTATCGTGAGATTACTGTATCACTACAGCCCTATCTGGACGGTTTCTTTTTTTGTGCTGAGACGTTTTGCCCTCCATCCGAAGGACTTCCATCAGTCTGAGCAAACACCAAACAAAACTGATTCTCCACCAACAGTCTACTCCTGAGCAGGAAAAAAAGTTATGTTGGTGCTAAGTTGGCCTCTGGGGCACACCCTCTCCTCCAGTACCTGCCCTCTCCCTTGTCGACAGTCATGTCAAACTGGTTCAAAACACTGGTTTCACTGATTCCTCGGACTGATGAAGCCCTTCCGATGGAGGGCAAAATGTCTTGGTACACAAAAAAGAAATAGTCTAGAATAGATGACCTGACTGAAAATTGTTGGCTTAAACTGAATAGTTTTCATTTGATACTACATTATTTCTATCTTAACATGTGTTTACTGACCTGCCATTGTGTATCTGTTCCTACCTACAACCCAGCTGGTTGAAGCAGATGGCCACTTGTCCTGAGCCTGGTTCTGCTAAAGGTTTCTTCCTCATGAGGGAGTTTTTTCTTCCCTCTGTCGTCTTCATGCTTGCTCAAGATGAGAGTTCTGTGATGGAGTTCAACTCAAAGCAGTCTGCTCCTCAGATAAATACTGTTAAATTATTATTTTTATATATGCATATTTCTGTTCAGTGCCCTGAGACAACTTCTGTTGTGAATTGCCGCCATATAAATAAACTGAATTGAATTGAAATTGAATTGTAACTGTTAATGTTAGTTTTTTCTGTATGTTAAACTAGTTCTCAGGCAGATTTCTTAAAAGTAAATCACAAATGTTGACTTCAGTTTCTACCTCTTTTTTAATTATCTTTTGTTGTTCTTTGGTCAGTTTTCATCATTTGCCTTCAACTATTGGTCCTGATGCTTTCTTTTCTTTGATCTATTATCTGTTTTCTTTAAAGGTTCAGTATGCAGTTTCTGTAGAACTGCAGCACTTAGAAATATTTTCAACAGGCAAAGCATTCTGATCCCTCCCCCTCAGAGCCATATGTGGCTCTGCCCCCTTGTGGTCTGTTGAATTTCAAATTCAAGCTCTGTTTTTATTGGCTGATTCAAATTCAAGCTCTGTTTTTATTGGCTGGTTACAAACTCTGTTTTTATTGGCTGGAAAATGGCGGGTCACCTTTTCTTTTTAGAAATGCTTATTTACCACCTGGAGAAGCAAGGGGACAATATTTTTTTTAATTTTTTTTCAGAGATTACCTGGCTAACATCAGTCTGTCAGGAGGTAGTGACAGAGTGAAGAAATATGTTCATAAAAAAAGCTACATACTGAACATATTTATACTTTGCATTTAATCCAAATTTTTTGCCATAAGTGAGAGAGAACAACCTATATTTTTACCACATTTTGCGCCAGCTGTCCTTCTTAACGTTGTATAGTTCTTTTTGTTATTTGAACTGACTACTCTTGTTTAGGTCATTGCTTCTTGTCAGTCAGTCTGGTGCAAAACCTTATTAAGGTCTGCAAAAATTCTTATTTTACTGTAAACACATTTAAAAAGTTGATATGCAGGTACAGTTTTTGTTTTTGGAAATTCAACTCACAAGGTTATTCTCTACATTTTACTTCAACTTGATCTGGAAAATAGAGTCCATTCTAGCAGATTTAGTTAATTTAGTGATTTTTTGTTGCAAAATTTGAATGTTCAACTGTAAAAGAATGTTCATGTCATATTTTGTATTCCATTTAAATGTTTAGAACATTACAAAGCAAAGGTGAATGACCATTCTTTGACTGTTAATGTGTTATTGGTTAAAACATGAAAACATTTTAGACACTTGTTAAACAGCATGAGATAGCTTTGCATGGCTATTTCACAAGTTTCTGATCATTTTTGTCGGTAAAGTCAAACATAGGCTAGATGTGACTGAACCATTGCATTCGTTTGGTGTGACTACACACAAATCTTTGTGTATTGGTCTTATTGTTCTGTAAATTCAGTAAGAAAATTGCCATATGAATCTAACAGTAAATCTGGATTATGTCTCATTTTTTAAAAATGGTATGTAAAAATAAAATAAAAAAGAGAAGACAGGGACAGACTCAATACTTAAACTAGTTTTGACATTTTTGATATGACAAATCTTTATCATAAAACTTTAGCTGTGTTTAGCTTCATGCTGAAAACATTGTCTTGATAGGGTGCTTTACCTTACTATTTGTTTCACTTTACAGTTTATTTAAGGTAACTTGCATTTTCAGTTTTGTCTTCTTTTTTGCACATTTACAACACTTGAACTTTCTGCTGTCTGTGACGTATATTATCAGCTGCACTATAATGTTATGAATTTTGTTATATACTGTGAAGGAAACATGAGGGAGCCACCATATTGTGTCTTTAAACACATACAGTGCCACCCAGATGTAAAGGATATAGAGGAGGTCAATATTAAGCTGACCTCTTTATCCTTAATTAATTACTTATTCGGATTGAATAGTAATTTCACGGATTCTTTTCTTTTTCAGTTTACCCAATATTTCTGTGATCTTTATGATGGATAAATAAATAAAGCCATTAAGTGACAGAGACGTTAACTTAGTTTGGTATGCCAGGAGACACTACCATTTATTTATAATAAATCAACTAAATTAACACCATTACACTTGATTGACATGATTTCACTTTCTTGCAATTTAATACGTCAGCACATTTAAATTGTAACACAACAGACATAAATACAGGATGTTAACATACTTAGTCTGAGGCTCTATGACTTAAATAGTTTCCAGCTTAGAATTGAGGGGAAAGGAAATAGGAGGAGAGATGGTTTAACGGAAATTGTCTTGAGCATGTTACCAGAAGTGACACTTCCCATCAGATTTCTGCTGAAATCCAGGTACGTTTGTAAACAGCTCTTTACCTTTGACGACGAGTCTGATAAAGAGATGACACCAGCCTTTCAGGCGTACAGAATCGTTGCAGGTCCAGCACGTCCGAGCCGGTTCTGGTTTACGTTTCAACGTCTCCTGGGATCCGCGTCGATCATCAGAAAATATGTCAGCTACTGGTTGACTTCAAGATAACTTATTCCATAAAGGAATTTAATTCAAAGTTCTGAGCTTGTACGCTCGGTTCAAGTGGACTCATAACAAACATGTTATCAGCCTTTAACTGGATGACGTGTCCTTAGCGTGTGACTAAACGTCCATCCAGCTCTTTGGGAAAGTTCACATCTCTTGAAGTTCCCAGCAGACTCTCTCACAGGAACTCACTGGTTCCTTCAAAACTCTGAAGCGTTCACGGAAGCAAACGCTTTTACTCAAAAATGTTGAGATTAGAACACACTTTCCTCATTGGTCCGTGGGCCAAGAGGAGTGTGAAAACGTGAAGTGAAAACTCAAGGTTGACAGCAAGTCTGCTTAGATAACAAAGAGGAATGTTTTGGAAAAGTGTCTGAAAGAGAGGAGACATCTCGACGCTAACGAGAGTTTTAGCTGAACTCAACAAAAACAACTCCTGAGCAAGTCAATTTGACACATTATTCAACTTTGTCATAGATAATTTGAGTAGACACTTTCATTTGGTCAAGTAACACAGTAATACTCCATATTAAAAGAATAACAGCATATAGCATATACAGGTAGTCCCCGACTTACGAGCGCTCTTACATACGAGGTCCCGGACTTACGAGCTGGCGAAAGAGAAGTAAATTTGTAAAAAATACAGCACTTTTTTGTGTTTTTAGATGAAAGTGTGTTAGCTAACCGTTTGGAAACACGTTTCCGACCATGTTTATGAACTAATATGAACGTTTTTGATGAAAAACGAGTGTTCGTAGTAGCGCTAGCATAAATGTTCCAACTTACGAGCGAAAATCCGGACTTACGAGAACACGTGCTTCGTGTTCCAACTTACGAATTTTCGTGTTACGAGCAACTCGCAGGAACGGAACTCGCTCGTAAGTCGGGGACTACCTGTATCATGAAAATGACAAAAGTTATTCTTTTGATTACATTAGAATAAAATCAAAGATAGAAATAGTCTCTTTTGGTGACTATGTTCTCAGATTACAGCTAATGGAATAATTTGTAGTAAATGTCTTGCTTTACTGAGAGGTCAGTAAAGGTCATCTCTGGAACAGTTCAAAAAATACACAGGTGTATCAAAGTGGACACGGTCATGCCCACTACAACTGTAATATGTAAAGCAACTCTTACTTGGGTTCATATTTTCATGACTGCAGGGTCATCTGAAACAAATTAAAAACGATCACAACATAATTACAGTATACTGTCACTGAAGTTCTGGTCCTTTGTCATCTGGGCTTTAGAGATAAATACTGGAAAATGGTCATGTCCTTAAGTAATGAAAAATAAACACATTAATGTCTTCCAAAGGATTGTTTCCTTTGGGTAAAAAATTAGAATTTGTGTGATGAGTTTAGGAGAGGAAAAATATCAGTCAACCAGCACTTGATTTTGTGATCAGTTGTCACCAGTAGCATTCTGTTGTTTTAGCACGTTCTCCTAAAAATTGCAATTAAAAAGCTCTTTAACGTTATACACCAAACACAACAAGATGAGTTCTATTATACGAAGCAGGAAGTTGTTTTTTTTAGTTGGTATTCTACGTTTTTGACATTTAAATGTTGAATGGACTGTATTGTACTTATATAGCATCTTTCTATTTTATCAAGATACTCAAAGCGCTTTACATTACAATCGGTGCCTCATTTACCCATTCATACAGCACTCTACTACATCTCTACAAAGCTAATCTGAATATGAAGATATTAATCAGTGCTTTTAAATCACATTCATATGCCGATGGGACATATCAGAGGCAATGAGGCGTTCAGTGTCTTGCCCAGGGGCAGTTCGTCATGTGACTGCTGGTGGAATCAAACCTCCAACTCTTGCACTGGAGGACGATTACTCGAACCACTCAGCCACAGCTGCCCAATTTAACTTTTCATACGATTAAAAACATTGGGCAAAAAACTACTCTGACTTGGCGTGTTCTCTGATGTGGAAAAGCACAATATAGATGAGGATTACATGGTTCAGCAACAAGTTGTGATACTAATTAGAACAAGTTTGTTTCGGTATGTTTCCATGGTTTCTTCCCCATGTGAAACTAGTGTGGTGACGTTGTCATAGTGTAACCTTTTTATTGGTTAACTGTTAACATCACTGAATATGTGATGAGTTGACAGTCCCTGAAAGTGATAGGCTAAGCAAAAAGTAAATACAGAAAGTGAGCAAAGACTTCTGTGAAAAGAAACATAGATTCAGATTGCAGAGAGTAACAGAAAGCAAAAAGGACATTAAAGGGATTGTGACATGATTTTTTTACTATTCATAAAATTGCTCAAAATATATATATTTTATCATTTAAATATGTTTGTTTTTGCAAACAAAATGCTAAATCACTTTAATTTTGCTTTAAAAGTGATTTTGAACTTCAAGCCGTGTTTAATCATGGGAAATCCGATTACACTCGAACGCACCATATGTGATGTCACACTGGGCAGAGGGCTGTGGTGTCTGTAATAGCGGACAATTTAAAACTGGACGAATTTATCAATCTATGTGAAGATTTGAGCTATTTGTCTTCATTTTGGGAAGCAGAAAATTGTTTGGGTGATGGAACAAGAAACAACAGGATCTAATTTAGGTCTGATGCTGTATCAGACTTCCTTCATGTCGAGCTGCTCATACCTGCGCACTGTGACAAGCCCAGAGCTCTGCCCAGTGTGACATCACAGATGGTGCGTTCGTGTGTAATGGGATTTCCCATGATTAAACACGGCTTGAAGTTCAAAATCACTTTTAAAGCAAAATTAAAGTGATTTATCATTTTGTTTGCAAAAACAAACATATTTAAATGATAAAATATATATATTTTGAGCAATTTTATGAATAGTAAAAAAATCATGTCACAATCCCTTTAAGGTTAATCAGAAATGTACCCCTGCCGTATAACATTAGTTTTATATTTCCTTCCTTTCTGTGTCTGGAGAGCTCTGTTCACCATTAGATTCACTGCCTGGAGCTTGGCTTGTGCTCACTCTTTAGTCACAGATGCACTTTATGTCGGAGATGAGTTTAATGGCAGCATTAAACATCCATAGCCTCAGGTGCTGAATGCAGATGACTGCGCTATGTCTGTCAGGTGGAGAGAAGGAGTGACAAATGAGAGTGATCATTCTCTCTCAGCTGTGGTGTACCGTTGTACTTCACTTGCACAGGGATGGAAGCACACACACACAGATATCTGCAGTTCACACATGTTCAGAGCCACAGACACAAATTGGATTGTCCCCATAAATGCATTCATTATTACCAGTAAAAAAATTAATGACAAAAAATTTGGCAGAGGGGACTGCTTTCCTAAATGCACATCAGTTTTTTAGTATCCCTTACAATTATCACTTGTACAACATTGTACTTTTTTATTGATGATTGGCGGCCCACTGCTTCTTTTTGCCGCTAAGGATAATGCACTTGAATCCCACATATTTTATTTGATGAGCGGCCATTATTTGTCTCCACACTAACCAAGCATTATGTAACCCCAGGGGTGAAGGTATGCATATGGGTATGTGTATGTTGTTAGCATTGCGTGTGAGTTGTTTATTGCCTGTGTGGGTGTGTGCACGGATGTGTGTGTGCATGGTTGTGTGTGTGCAGGCATGTGTCAGTGCTGAGAGCCAACAGCTCTGTAATAAAACACTGGTAAAATATTGAAAGTCATAAAAAGGCAGATAATTGGCTTTTTCAGGTTGGCGAAATGGATCACTTCTAACACAGCTGTTGAGAAATGGCTGCTGAGAGGAGTGAGTCAGACAGATGGAGAGGAGAGTGTAATTTTGAGAAAGACAAAGGGTGAAAAACCTGTATATTAAAGAACAAAAATAACAAAGCAAGGGGGAGCACGTTGGGAAATACATAGGATTAAGAATGAATGAAAGAATGGAGGAGAGCAGTAAAAAGAATAGAAGGAGCATCAAAGTGGGTGGGTACAAGGCAAAGAAGGAGGCATTTTCTAAACAATTTCTCTTGTTACTTTCCTTTTGGTTTCACCTATTGTGGATTTACAGTAGTTGTACCTTTCTGCATTTGTTCATGTAGTACCAGTTCATGCCACTAGCTGGTGTTGTAGTATACTGTATCCCTATCAATTTAAATTAGGACTTTGACTACTTGTCTAATCTCTTAATTTACTACCATCAGAGAGTCCAATTCCCTAGAATCACATGCTGTGCATAACCTGCTAAGACGTGCTGTGTGTTTGTGTGTGTGAAAGAAAAAGAGGGCTGTGGAAAAGTGAAATAGAGTGAGAGGGGCTACCAGCTCATGACAGTGAAAAGACAGATGACCCTGAGTAGAGGAACGGCCTCCCTGCCTGTATAGCATCTATCATCTCTGAACAGACTTGTCTTCTACTGTTTGCTGTACTTCCCTTTGTGTGAGCGTGTGTGCATGCTTGTGTGTGTGGGGTAATTACTTGCGAATGAAACTCATGCTTTGCTGGAAAATGACTTGTCTACCTTGTAACTGCAGACAAAAAAATATATAGCTGTGCATGCACGTGTGCACATACGCATAAAATGTGTTTTCTTCACTTCTAAGGGTACAACATTTATTCCCATTTATCTCCCAGATAAAAGTTTGACCAGAAAATAACCCTTTATGATTAACATTAAGTGTATTTTTCCCCCAAAAGGAAGCTGAGTCATTACTAGGAGGAACCACTTAGGAGATTCATTCACCTTACAACACAAGTTATGTCTGTGCCCACTTGTATTCAGTGCACAAGCAGCTACGCAGCCTTTACCAACGCTACTGTCAGTGAAGCAGCCACCATCATGAAAGTACTAGAATAAATGAAAGGAAAGTGCTTGCAGAAGATTTGAAACGTCTTATGTCCTGAAGCATACATCATCTTTTATAAGCACCCAGGAAGTGTTGCATCATGGACATGCACAGCTGCCATTCGTACTGGATCATTTGTTTTTATTGATGATGAGAGAGATAAGAGAAGCAACAAAAGAGGTTCTGAAGTGTATATGTACGTCAGCCAGTAATAAACTGTATAAATTCACCAAAAGACATTTGGTGGAAATAAACCGAGATTCTTCAGTTAACAGATTCAGCAGTGGCTGAGTTAATGACCTGTTCTCATCCTGATGGAGCAGCTTTTCATCAGCTGTAAACAAAACCAAAGACAAAACCACCCACACACTACTTACAATAACTGCCCTAAAGGTCTTAAAACCACAAAGATTTTAAGACCTTTTTAATTCTCACCAAAAAGAAATCTTGTCATTAAAAAGACAAGTTTATTTTACATTGCTGGGTTGATGTTTTCAGACTTTTGGCAGTCAGAAGGTGTGTTTACAGGGACATAAGTAATCAGATCAAACGGCCGATCGGATCAAAATTGTGTCATGTAAACACCCCGTTCGGATCATTTTTTGTGTATTCGGCGTGATCTGACCTTTTCATTCAACCTTTATTTATAATGCCTCTTTTCCACCGCTCGGCTCGGCTCGGGTTGGATCGGCTCAGGTCGGCTCAGTTCGGGTCGGGTCACATCTATGTTCTGTTTCCACAGCTTTTTTGTCCCCCTTCTGTGGGCGGGGTCCAGAATCCTACTCGTCTTACCACATGGTGGCAGTAGTGTTCCCTCAAGCTATTTACTACAGTACTAGCCACCACTAGAAGAAGAACACAATAAAGGCTTTGACAGAATGTTGTGAAAGAGATGTCATGCTATAATGAGTACCTCATGAGCTGTAATCTTTAAACCCAATTCATAATCCTACCTTGTTGCCTTCTTTAAACCCATGTATTTTCCAATTTAGTATTTTTACAATAAAGATGTATTAAAGCATATTTTATTATTTAGTTATGCACAAGGTGCTTGATAAAGTTGCAAAACCATATTTATCTGAGCTGCTTCAACCTTCCTGCCCTCCCCGATCTCAGATCAGCTGAGCAGTTGCTGCTGACAGTCCTCAAAACTTTTTAAATCTTATTTAAAAACACACATTTATTCCTTGGCTTTTAACACGAGATCTTATCTTTTATGGCATGTTAACACACCTGCAGTAAGACTGGTATATGTATTTATTTTTGTATGCTTTTTATAGTTTTTAATTAACTTGTCTTTTATGTTATTGTACAGCACTTTGGTTGACCCTGTGGTTTTTAAAATGTGCTTTATAAATAAAGTTGATTTAAAACATCACACTGTGATCTTTGAAACTGCCAGAGTTTCCCTGGTAAAGTTGCTGCTGGGTGGTAGATGGTAGATGGATGGTCTGTGAATTCTTTAACTTTAAACTGTCCAAAGGACTTTGGCCACTTTTAATTTTTGACTTTTTTTGTATGACTTCATCCTAGAACCAAATAATTTATAACGTAATAACAGTTGAGCAGATTCTAATAATCTTTATCTTATGATTCTTTAAAGGTCAAATGCAAATGGAAAGTTCTCTTAACTTCCAGTATGGATTTAAACACAATACACACTTCACATTATAAAATAAGTTTAGGAAA
>JBBPBX010015896.1:8568-19640 GCA_038048925.1 Garcialebias charrua
ATATATATATTTTTTTTTTTAAAGAAAAAGTAACAACTTGGCACACTCATGCATCAAAACTGGCAATCAATTTAGTCAAAGCAAGCCTTCTGACCCTTGTTCGAGTAGAGTCTAGTCAGGCACTTTTCACCTGTTTTGACAAAAAAAAAAACATTTAAAAAAAGCTTCGGCAGCACACTCCAAGCGCACAGACGCACAACATAATCACACACAAACCAACACGAGGGGGTCGTTAAGCAACTATTGTTGTGATCTCCTCTGCTCAGTGTGATAACAGCTTGATTGATGCTGAGGTTCTCCAGTGAATCACCTGGTTGAGGGACAATGCACAGCCTCTGGCAAGTGATGCAGGAGTTAAAGCTGAGGCAAATTCTGGGCACAAGCAGCCCAAACTCAATGGCACATACATGTGCAAGCGTGCACAAAGACTCAAAAAAGGCACTTGTCACAAGCAGGACGCATGTGCCGAACATCGGACTCCACTCCGCACACGCAAAAGTAACTCACCTGCTCTTCTTCCCTCTTGTTCTTCTGGATTTCTCAGAGATGGTGCACAGACTTTCTGCGGGGCTGTTCAACCTTCATGTGCATGGATCTCTCAGGCAAGTGGGATGCGTCCCCGCTGCTTCCACCGAACTTGAATGTGCTCCCTCTCCTCCAGCAACCTCACTGTTTCACAGCTGCAGAAGAAAAGATGAGGATGGGCAGCGTGGCGCTCCACTTTCTCTCCTTTTCCTCCCTCGCTCCCAATGAGATGCTCTCGCTCTGCTGCCAGTCACAAGGATGCTCACTCCTGCTTTCCCCTCACTCTTTTTGCTGAGCTGAAGTGCATGCTATCTCACCATCTTCTTTTCACTGTTTCCCAATTGATTCCTCTGGCTTTCCCTCTCTCAGTATTGATCTATAATGTGTCTTTGCTTGTGCAGCCTCTAGTGGCCATGTTGCTCAGTCAGTCAGAATTACTTATTTTTTTTGCTTAGATTAGAACATAAAGCTGTGCAGTGAATTCACTCCAGGATTTAGCAGGCAGCAACATTATCTATAATCAGGGGAGAGACAAACAGAAAATGTCATGAAATAAAATAAGACATTGGACTAAGGCTGTGCTTAGTAACTTTTATTTTCTGTCAAAATTTGATTTTGTCTGTTATACACTTACATACATTGTGCTTTCAGAGGTTATGTCAACAAATTACAAAAGAAGTCATATTTTGAGATTAAATAATAATTTGTTATATATGGTTAACACATTTTAATAGTTTGTTTGCAGGAACAAATGAAAGCCATTTCTTGAAGGAATACATACTATCTGCCACTTTTCATGCCAAAGTCTAAAACTGGAGGTTATGCACCATAACCAATGTTCCCTGAAGGAAGGGAACAAGATGCAACATATGACTATGGGAATTGCGCCCCCACGCGGTTCACATGAAGCAATACAATCACGCCTTTTTAAGGCAAGTGTGCGTCAGCGTCAGCAAGGAGGCCCCGCCCTCTTTGCATAAAAGGCGCTGACGCCACGCGTTCATTCTCTACACGCACTTCACCGAGCTTGGGCATTGGAGGGGCAAACATGTGTTGCACCTTTTCCCCTTCCTTCAGGGAACATTGGTTATGGTGCATAACCTCCAGTTCCCTTATCAGTCAGTTCACTGCTGTGCAACATATCTGATAGAGTTTTTAACATTTATCATATAAAACTTATTTTATTAATGTATTCTAACAAAATCATCACTCAACTCTCTTTCTAAATTCTCTCTGTATGTAACAAACACTTATCTAAAGAGTGTGTGCATTCGTCTCCTTGACATAGAACAAGGACACTGGTTGGGCCAGCTCATGTTTGATTACAGATAATGTTCTGACATCACGTTCTGGTTCGTATTTGATAAAACGTTCTTGTATGATCATGTGCTATCTGAATCTCACCTTGTCCTACTTTTGAGAGAATAAAATCCCAGCACGCGCTGACCAATTCGGACTTGCTTCAATCACGGTTGAGCCTGGCTCCAAGCGAGTTTGAAGTGATATCCCCTTTGCAAAGTGTGACTAAATTATAATAATTTATTGTTTCTTTGTGTGGTTCTTGTTCTAGGTGAAGATGTTTAAATTAAGGTGTTTACAAAATCCCCTTCAATATGACTATGGGAACATAATTCAATCACGCCCTGGAAATACTCTTGAAATGCATGTTTATGTGAACTTTTGCCTTAGACTACAGGTGTCAGCTGCTCATTTCTCTGTGGTAGAGAGAACACCTTGAGTTATGTCACGTGCTGTGACATCCCCACCATGGGGAGCAGGGCCTTCACCTGCTCTGCCCCTCACCTCTGGAACGCTCTACCGCCAGACCTTCGAAACACCACATCCCTTTCTCTGTTCAAGACTGCCCTGAAAACACATCTCTTTAGACTAGCTTATCATTAACTTTACTAAATGTATTTTATATTATTTTGTATTTTATATTCTTTATGTATTTTATATTTCAATTTGTTACTGCTAATGTTTTAACTGTGTTTGTTTGTTAAGTGTCCTTGGGTTTCTTGAAAGGTGCTTTTAAATAAAATGATTATTATTATTATTATTATTATTATTATTATTATTATTATTATTATTATTATTATTATTATTATTATCTAGGCTGTAGTGTTTCACAAACGTGTTTGATGATGACTAGTTAGCAGCTGCACAGATATCTGCTACTGGAACACCTCTGAATAAAGCCCAGGAAGTGGCTAGGCCTCTAGTTGAGTGAGCATGTACTGCATTGGGCACCTGCTGACTTTTACTGCTGTATGCCCTTTTTATGGCCTCAGTCACCCAGTGTGAGAGGTGCTGCTTAGACAGGGCCCTGCCCATGGCAGGATTAGCAAAGCATATGAACAGCTGGTTTGTTTTTCGCCAACTGCCAGTCTTCTCCATGTAGATGCTCAGGGCCCTAACAGGGCAGAGTGCGTTCAACTGCCTCTGTTCTGCAGTCAGAATTGGGGGAGGAAGAAAAGTTGACAGTTCGAACTCCAGACTTCTGGGATTTAGAGTCGGGACTTTTGGCACATATGCGGGGTTTGGACGCAAGGTGACCTTTGACCCATCTGGGGCAAATCTGGTACACAATGGGTGTACAGGTAGTCCCCGATTTACGAGCGCTCTGATCTGCGAGGTTCCAGACTTACGAGCTGCGAATTTTTGGAAAAAACGAAAAAAATACTGAGTTTTCATGTGTTTTTTCACCACAGTTAGTTAGTTAAGCATATGGACACACGTTTCCGATCATTTTTATGCACTCATAAGCAGTTTTTGGATGAAAATAGAGTGTTTGTAGTCGCGCTAGCGAAAACCGTTCCAATTTACGAGCGAAATTCCGGATTTACGAGAGAAATGGCGGCCGTTCCAAATTACGAGATTTCCGGTTTACGAGCGCCTCGTTGTGACGGATCTCGCTCGTAAATCGGGGACTACCTGTATTGATAATGCGTGAAGGTCCCCCACGGGCTTTGAGCATAGAGCTAAGAGTATTGCAGTCTTATAAGATAACATGTCTATCTTAATGCTGCTAAGAGGCTCAAATGGAGGTTCACACAGTGCGTCCAGCACTAAGTGCAGGTCCCACTGAGGGGCCAGAGTCCTTCTCGGGGGCCTCTTCCTCAGCACGTCCCTCATGAACCGTATCATGAGGGGGTGGGCACCAGGTTATCTACCTCCCCAGCCTTCGTGGCACGCCGAGATGGGTGACAAGAAGACCTTTATGGTGGAAAAGGAGTGGCCCTTCTCTAGCAGGTCCTACAGAAAAGTGAGGAGCTGGGCAAAGTCACAGGAATATGGAGTGATATTCCTTTCTAGACACCAGCTCTCAAAAACACGCCACTTAAGATCATAGATCGTCTGTGTAGACTGTGCTCTTGCTCCCTGTATTGTGTTTACCACATTACTGGGTAGACCGGAAGCCACTAACCGGTCCCTACCAGTGGCCAGACCCAGAGCTGCCACAGCTCTGGGCGTGGATGCTGGATCTGCCCTTGGGCCTGGGTCAACAGGTCCCTGTGGGGGTAGCTGCCAAGGTGTTCCTGCCAGGAGTGAGATCACTTCTGCAAACCATGCTTTCTTTGGCCACCTAGGGGCTACTAATATTAGAGAGAGAGCTCACCTGCGTACACGCTCCAACGTCGCCTGAATTAGAGGGACGGGAGAAACACGTAATACCGCCTCCCTGCTGGCCAGCTGTACATTAAGGCGTCCATCCCCAATGGTACGTTCATGTCCCGTGTGGAGTGGTACAGAGCACAGTGAAGCCCGAGATACACTCGAGCGTCCTCACGATACGCCTATACGCAGCGTACGTACGCTGTGGCAAAAGCGTAGCCCCGCGTAGCCCCTCAGGGCACGTACGCGCAAAAGTTTTTTTTTACTACGCATACGCGATGCGCGGTGTCTGAACATAAACTTCCCCGGCGCCGGACTGTTTTGTATGTTACACAAATTAAATAAATTCCCCTTCTTTATCGCTGATCGGGCCTTTTCTTTTGTTTTTTTGCCTAAAGTCAAGTAACCGCTTCTTCCTCCGTTCACTCGATGATTGAAATGAATGAATTCAGGTCCTACCTGGGTGCGCGATGTTTTAAATATCCCTGGTGGGCTGTGTGCTGCAGGAAAAGCACTCCCTGTTATTATTTTTATTTCTGAGAGAACTTTTTACAACATATATAGTAGAAACACCGCATGAACACCGCCGCGGTCTTCAAGGCGCTACATGAGCTGGCTGTCAATCATTTCAGTAGGCGTGTCAGCAAGTAACCAATCAGCGAGCTCAGTTGAGTCCCCTCCGTGTGCAGCTGCTCATATTACAACAAGGAGAACGCGAGCGTATAGTTTCTGACATATGCTGAAGCATATCAGCAAAACACATGCGCACAAAATGCGCGCGTAGAGTGGCGTACCTGAGGACGCATGAGTGTATCTCGGGCTTGTGTGTTGTCGCTGCAAGCAAACAGATCTGCGTCTGCCCTCCCGTCTTGAGCCCAGATCTAATCCACGATATGTGGGTTCAGGTGCCATTCTGAGGGGAGGGGGGCCCCCCTTGACAGGGCGTCTGCCTCGTGGTTTAGCTCCCCTGGCACGTGAGTTGCCCTCAGTGACCATATTCGGGAACTACACCATGTGAGCAATTTTTGTGTCAGCATCAGGAGGGATTGGGACCGTGTCCCTCCTTCCCTGTTGATGTAGGCCACAGTGCACCTGTTGTCTGATTTTATCAGGACATGTTAGTGTTTGATCAGGCCTTTCCTATAAAAATGTTTCAGTGAGAGAAACATTGCTGAGAGCTCCAGGAAATTTATGTGGAGCCGGGCTTCCTGCTGGGTCCAGACCCCACGGGCGTACTGGTCCCTGCAGAGCCACCCCCCACCCTGTTTTGGATGCATCTGTCATCAACAGAGGTGTCAAGTAACGAAGTATAAATACTTCGTTACTTTACTTAAGTACAAATTTTAGTTATCTATACTTTAGTAAAGTAATTATTTTTCAGCCTACTTTATACTTCTACTTCTTACATTTTCAGGCAATTACTGGTACTTTCTACTCCTTACTTTTTAAAAATAGCCTCGTTACTTTTCTTTCATTTTGCCGTTTTTTTTTTGTAGAATATAGATATTCACGCAGGACTTAACCAAAAATTGACATAAATATCCGCATCAGCAGCCGTCGTCACTCACCAGTGTTGCCAGATTGGGCGGTTCACCGCGATTTTCCTTCTGACTTTTGCGGGTAAAGAGTGCTTTGGGTGGGTGGGACTCTATCTGGCAACACCGGTCACACGCGTGTGTCTTTACATCCGGGGCAGCGTCGGCAGCTCCGGGACCCTCCATCAATGTAGAAGCGTCTGCGGGACCGTGACCCTCCATCAGTAGTTGGGGCGTCTTCTATAGCAACTTCATCCGGCGAAGCCATGCTGTCCGTGACGCTGACTTGTTAGGGGCTCTGCTAGCGCTAGCATTAGCGTCTCGCGAGACAACGTTACCTCTCAACGAGAGATATCGCGGGAGTTTAATATCGCGAGATCTCGTACAACGTTGCACCGGGCAACACCAGAGACAGATATGGTATGTAAAAAAAAAAAAAAAAAACTGCCATCTGGAAAAATATCCTTTGAGGAAGTGGAGAAGATCACTGAGTCTTCACCTGGTTGGCAGGTAAAAATTCAATAATTTCCAGTGTAGTGGTGAACCATGTTTAATTATTGATAGTTATAAACAAAAGTGTACAATTGACACGTACAAATAAATACATAATTGTGAATTTACTTTACACTATGCAAACATACAACCTTGTCCATCTTTAAAAAAACACAGTTCATATAGGTAAATTAATAAATACATTTCAAAATGTAGTTTAAATACAATGCTAAATTATAAATATAAACAATACACGTTTTTCCATTTATTTATCACTACATAACCTAGGCTATGTGTCACTAATGAACTTTAACACCTTTTGGCAGGCTAAACATGTCTATGGATGAGCTGTATGAGGAATGTGTGACTGCAAACAGCCTGATAGACCACCTCACCACCTCACCTCAGGAGAAAGAACGGTGGCAGTCCCAGGGAACAGCAGAGAAGTGGATGCAAGTTCTTCAGGCAGCTGACCTCCCCAACATCCAGCTGTTGTATCCTTTGTCCTCAGCATCCCATCTTCCACTGGGTTTGTGGAAAGGATTTTCTCTTTCATGAAAAGTAAGTGGACTGATGTGCGAAACAAATGTTCTACTGAACTAATTAGAAGTGAGCTCATTGTCAGTCTAAATTATGAAATGTCTTGCTCAGAGTTTTACTCTTTGGCACTGAAAAACAGAGCACTCCTTGCTGCAGCACGATCTCAGCAGAAATACAAATGGAAAAAATAGGTTGACTCCATAATAGGGATGCACCGATAAATCGGCCGGCCGATCGATCGGCTCTGATTTCCTTAATTTGGGGAGATCGGTGATCGGCCGATCTTTAAATGAGAAGCCGATTTTATTTACCGATTTTATCTGCCTCAGCAAAGGTTGGAAAATCCTGAAAATTTAGGGTGCATTTTGACCTTTTGACACCTGAAAATCGGTATCGGCCAAAATCGGAATCGGCAGGTCAGACTTTCTAAAAATCGGTAATCGGTGATCGGCCAGAAAATTGAAATCGGTGCACCCCTACTCCATAATGTAACGTTCCACTGTTTTAGTTTACAAGTTTTTTATTTTTACTACAAGTGGAAAGCCATGGCCTTTGAGGCACAATGTGTTTATGTTTACAGATTTACTACAAACTTTATTTGCACGTTGCACTAAATGCACTATTACAGAATGTTCGTATTGATTTTTTGTTATTTAATACTGTTTTAAGTTATTAAGCAGGACAGAGGTCTGTTTAAGAAAGATACATAATTTTCAAAAGATATGTTTGTTTCTGGCAATTCTATTTGCACTAAAAATAAATGGTTAATTGTGTAATAATTTGTTTATACATATTTTTATAATTCAAAAACACGTATCCAAATGAATTCAGGTTGATTTCAAAGTGAGGAGGGGCAGGCAGGGTTTTTGTGTGTGTGTGTGGGGGGGGTTAAATGGGGTGACCAGCCCTGCCGAGAGGTGTCCCTTATTTATTTATCAAGGAGTTGGCAACCCTATTTTCAATGGGCATATATGCAGTTAAGACAGGTAGCTTAGTGCACCCCTAGTTTTTCAACATTAACAATATAATATAATCTAGTCTAAAAAAATGATTTTTGTGGGGGAGGTGGGGTTGTATACAATAGTATGTGTGGTGCGGCCTAAGCATTTGTCTTTGTTGTTGCTTTTTCTTACGCTACTTTTACTTTTATACTTTTAAGTAGTTTTTGAAACCAGTACTTTTTTACTTTTACTTGAGTAAAAAGCTAGAGTTGATACTTCTACTTCTACAGAAGTAATTTTAAATCCCAGTATCTATACTTCTACTTGAGTAATGAATGTGAATACTTTTGACACCACTGGTCATCAACAGGACACAGGACAATACCTTGCCCAGTGTGACTCCTGTGCTGAACACTGTGGGGCTCTTCCATGGCTGCAGGGCCTTCATCCATTCTGAGCTAACTTTCAACCCTCTTGTTTGATTGGGGGGGGGAGAGCTCCAGCTGCTTGTTGACCCAAATCTGTAAAGGGCGCATATTTAATAGGGCCAGAGGAACGCAAATGATTTCTGCTGCCAGTAAGCCCAACAAAAGTTGGCAAAGTTTGAGAGACACCGTCTTGCCCAGCTGAAAACGTGCTAAGCAGAGCTGAAAGGTTGCCACCCATGCCTCTGAGAGCCTCAACCTGTACAGAATGGAGTTTAATTCTACTCCCAGAAAAACAGTAATCTGAGATGGAGACAAAATGCTTTTCTCTAGGTTTATGACTAAACCTAGTGATTTCAGGTGAGACATCAGCATGTCTGTGTGTGTCCTAGCCTGGACTCTGCTGTCCCCTAGGATCAACAAGTCGTCGAGATAATTCAACATCCTCACGCCCTGGCTCCTCATAGGGGCCAGGGCCACTTCCAGGCATTTCGTGAATGTCCTGGGCGCCGTTTTTAGGCCAAAAGGGAGGGCCTGAAACTTGTATGTGGTGTTCTCGAATGAGAAACGTAGGAATTTTCTGTGGGTGCGCAGGATGCTGATATGGAATAAAGCATCTTTCAAGTCCACGCTGCAGAAGAAATCTCTCGGGCGCACCGAGTAGATCACTTGTCTCAGGGTCAACATGTTGAACTTGAACGTGCGTAGCCTTCTGTTCAAACCTCTCAGGTCCAAAATCAGCCTGAGATCGCCTCCCTGCTTTGGAATGACAAAGTACTTGCTGAAGTGACCTTTGTTTACATCGTGAGCAGGAACTGCCCTGATCGCACCCTTCTGCATCATGGAGCAAATTTCCTTCCTCAGAACATGAGCACGAGACGGGCTTATGGCTGACGTGGGCCGAGATGTTGCAGAGGTAGGGCAACCGGCTCAGGACCAGAAGGTATCGGGTTCGATCCCCGGTCACGGCATACCTCGTTGTGTCCCTGGGCAAGACACTTAACCCCGAGTTGCTCCCGATAGGACAGGCAGCGCCTTGCATGGCCGACTACCGCTACCGGTGTATGAATGTGTATATGAATGGGTGGATGGCTGGTACTGTGAAGCACTTTGGGGCCCCTCAAAGGGGGCTGGAAAGCGCTATATAAGTAAGCTCCATTTACCATTTACGTCACCACTCCCAAGAAGGGTGGTGGACGTTTAAAAAATTGTAGCTTGTACCTATGAGTTATGGTTGACATAACCTAGGGACACGGGCTGCAGCTTGTGCTGTCAGCCTGAAGGGCATATTTACTCTGTGACTTATATGTGTCAGGGGGGAGGAGGCAGGAGTGCGCACCCCCCTCCCCCCCTCGTCTGCTCTTCAGCGGGCCTGTCTGTCCCACTGTAGGGGTCAGAGAGTCAGTCTGGAACAGACAGGTCTCTGACCCCCTGCAAGGGCTTATTGTGTCTCCTGACTGACAGTGTCTTATCAGAGTGGGGGTAGCCGGGTGTGTAAACTGGTCCCCCTGTCTCTTTATTGACACATTTTGCATAAAAAAGTGTTGTGTTTTCCTCCCCTAATGCTGAGTCGGGACACAGAACATTTTGGTTTTTTTGAGACTTTATTGTCGTGTTCAAACAACAATTTCTCTTTATTACACAAACATTTGAGTGATTTTGTGTGTTTACACATTCTGGACCAGTTAATCATGGCTTCTTTAGCACAAAAGCTGGTATTAAAAGTTTGGCTTTCCTCTTTTCCCTGTGGATGGAAACGCCTGAATAGTGGAGAAGCAGCTCTGGCTCAGGCTGACTTCTGCTTTCTGTCACGGTTCGCTGAGGAGGACCTTGGTGGACCTGCCTACCGTGGTATGAACCTGTTCTTTGACCAGGCCTGGCCCACTTGAGAAGGCTCTGCGGCGGGCTTCAGCCGTTGCTCCCTCTCGAGTGTTGGTCTTTTTTGAGCTGGTCGATGCGTGGTGGAGTGGTGTCGCTGCTGTGGGCCCCTGTGCCCACTCTAGTCTCTAGGTTCCACAAAATGTTTTCTGGGCATCCCTTCACGCAGGGCCTCCTCCTGCTTCCTCCGCTGGTCCAGTCTGCTCTGGATCCACTCCAAGGCCTCGCCGAACAGGCCTGTGGGCTGGATGGGATGATAGAGGAAAGGGGCAAGCTGGCCCTCTGGAAGGTCTGTCAGGGTCAACCACTAATGACGCTGAGCTATAACCGTCTCGGCCATACCTTTTCCCTGAGCGATGGCTGCAGTTCCCATGAGGCGGAGGACAAAGTCTGTCACCTTGTGGGCTTCGTCCAAAACCTCGGCCACCTTCCTTTTGTTGGAGTTCTGCTGGAGCTCCTGCAGTTTCTCAGCCAGGTAGGCTTGTATCATTGCAGAGTCATTCATGGCACGTACAGCGAGGCCTTGTGCGTGGTAGCTCTTTTCAAGCTGCGAGGCTGACACACGGTAGACCTTGCTTGGCAGAGTGGGTCTGGAGCTTGACGTGCTGGGGCCAAATGAGCCACCAAAGTCTCATCCATCTGAGGAATGTGAGCCATGCCTGCCACCTCCATTCCGTCCACGTCCAGAAAATGGGAGAGAGGCAGTGTCAAGGGGGCCCTGGGTTCAGTCCTGGTGCGCGTCAGCTCTGTGTGGAAGTCGGGAAATATGGGCATCCTGTGCCTCGTGGCAGACTGTTGCTTGGCGTAAAAGAAGTTCCCCACCAGCCTCGTTACCTGTTGTCGAAGGGGGGGGGGGTTCTGGCCAAGTTATCCTCAAAGCATCTGTGGCTTTACGACATAGCTCGAACAGAACGGGGTGGACACGTCTGTCTCTGGTTGACCTGCTGCTAGGCTCTGGGAAAAGTCCTCATCTTCTCCGTCCTTCTCGTTGTCTGCCTCGTTGTCCGATAGCTCGCTTGAGGCTGTTAGCGAGAGCTTGTCAGCTCGCAACAAGTCCCCCCGTGCCGAATATATACACCTGTATATATATGTACAGACATGTCCAAACCATGTTGTCCATA
>JBBPBX010015896.1:21877-36604 GCA_038048925.1 Garcialebias charrua
AGTATTCACTGGTTAACTGGACATCATTAACCTCACGCAGACTCTTCCACTGGTACATTTTCATCTTTAAATCACTTCTTGGTCTGCTGCCCTCATACATCTCCTCCTACATGTCTTTGCGTGAGTGCAGCTACAGTGTGCGCTCTCAGGACATGATTACCTGCAGTGTTCCGTCAGTGAGGACTGAACTTGGAAAAAGGGCCTTCTCCTACTCCGCTCCTGCTTCATGGAATATCTTACAAAAAGATCTGAAGCTCTCGACCTTGACTTCTCTAAATGGTTTTCAGAATCTGTTGGAATCCTGGCAAAAACCAATGCAGATTTGTTCCTGTCTTTGATTTTATACGTCTACCTTATAATGTTTTGCTAGTTTTTTGATACTTTGTTAAAAAAAAAAAAAAACTTTCTTTTGTTTTTTTCTCTCTTTTGTTTTCTATTGTTTATTGTTTGTTTGTTTATTGTTTAAGGAAATTCTACCACTGCTGTTCATTGTTCTTTAGTTTTAGCAGGTCGCTTTCGTAAATGAGCCCATGAGGTTCAAAAGATTTACCTGACTAAATAAAGGTTGAATGAATGAATGAATATATATATATATATATTATTTTATTTTTTTCAAGCATGTAGATGTTTAACAACCCATTAAAATACACCAACATGCAGGAAATCACATCTATTTTATTAAAAAAAATTCTGGGGGAGGACCCCCCAGACTCCCCCCCCCACCATCAGTCCACCCTCTTTTACTTCCGCTTCTCGGTAGAGCAAGTCGCATATCTTTTTGCTCCTACCCTCCCTAAGTTTTCCTCTCCCTGCTTGCTTTTTGTCTCGTCCGTGACTCTTCAGCGCTCACTCGAACCAATTTGCGATGGATTTAATAAATTGGGCTGTTTCATCTATAGATAAGATTTTTTCCACGAAGCGGACCGGGCCAGGAGAAGCGGTCTGCCCCTCTGACACGCACGCTGTCGGATACATGATGGACTCGTGGGGACAGTGGCAACCCATGTGTTTGACCGTCCTGTCTGTCGAAGACGTGGAAGATTTGTGGATTATTGGGATATTGGTGGCAGCTGCTCTGTTTTTTGGCGTGAGCGGAGCTGTCTGTTACTGGAAGATCAGGAAGACTGCGGCGGCTATCGGCGCGCTGGCCAAACTTCCTGATCAGCAAGAATCTCTGATCCGGGCTGTGAGCTCCTCAACCCAGCTGTTGTACGAACTGAACCGCACAATGGGAGCGGCGGTAGACCACCGCGGACCTGCGGTGCGCTTTGGAACTCGTTTACAGCCGCCCGGCATTAATCAGGGCACGGATGGGGGTTCGTAGCTTCGGAACCTCATATGATTCGGCGATTTTGGACCTGAACAGCACCTGGACTTTGGAAGGCTGCAGTCAAAAAGAACACTGTGGCCTGGATTGAAGATAAACAATAACTATCTAATCTAGTTTCTGCACGACCTTGGAAAAAGAAGAAGGCTGTCTGCTGGAAACTATTCTCCTGGAGTGAAGCTGAGAGACATTGCTGACCCCCCCCTCCCTCCCCAGAGGTCTCTGGGAGTGCGCTCGGAGGCGCCAAGCTTAACAACTGCTGAACTGTGTTATCTGAGTGCTGCTCACAGACTCTTTTGATCTCCTTGCATGTCGTCAAATCTGCAACAATGTCTTGTCTGGTTGTGCTTATTGCTGATAGAGTTTTTGGGACTTTATCATAGAGTGTCTTAAGGCAATCTTTGATAGATTCTTTTTTTGAATATCACAAATGATACCTATTGTGCTTTTCCTTTTTTCCATATCTGTTTGACCTTCATCCGGAGACGGATGAGTGCGGCCGCGCAGAAGAACATGTCATGTGTTTGGAAATGCTGCAGCTTTGCATACTCTCCCTCTTCTGGACGACTGTGTATACATAATCACGTTGTATTAATTAACTGGTGCAATGTTAATAAATAAATCTCTTATCTCTCTCTCTCTCTTATCTCTATTTGTGTTCCGGCATCCATCAGTTTATAAATTACGCCCTGTTACTTGGTATGACTACAGCTGTTGTGATTCTGTTCAGTTTTATAAACTATTTTTCTATAATAATTTGAAGAAATGGCGATATATTTATTATGTTCATTAAGTGAATAGGTAAAGTTTTAAAGTGGGTTTTGATGCTGTTAATTTTCTCAAAACTGTAATTTTTGGAAGTTGAAAAAAAAAAACATGTTAATCAACTGTATCTTGAATGAAAAATACCCCATGTTTAAAAGTATAAAAATTGTATCAACGCTTTTAAAGAACAGGTCTTGAGCATTTATGTTACACAAATATTTCCATTGCATAAAAGAAACAAACTGAAGAAAATTATTTAATAAACATGAGTGTTATGAGGGGGTCGCTGAAACTTTTTCTCCCCTGTAAGAGGTCCCTGAACCCAAAACATTTGGGAACCCCTGGTTTTAAGAAAGTAACTACAGTTCAACTGGGCCCGTTGCTACGGTGGCCCTAAGGTGTAAATGAACTACCGGTAGATTTAAAAAAAACGGAATTAGTGTTTTCTTTTGGAACTCTCTAGGTTTGTGTTTTTTCATTGGGACTATATATTAATTTATGTTTTCACCGTGTGTTTTTGTGTTACTGTCTTATTAGCTCTGTCAGTTCTGCTTCAACCTTAACCTCACACCTGTTCCTCATTCACATTAATCTCAGCTACTTCCATCTACCCTCATCTCTCTACTTGCTTTCTTTCCATCCTACCCCCATCATACTGATATGCTCCCTGCATGCGCCATTTTTGGTGTGTGCCTTTTTTTAAGTGTTTTGGTTGCTTTGTCAGCTCTTTGTTTTTGTTATTATTTTATTTTCTATTTTATCTTGCTGCCTCAACAACCTTTTGTCTATTTTATGCATTAAAACCTTTCTCCTCCTTAAGTTCTTCCACTGGCCTGCATTATTGGGTTCTACCAACAACAAATCTCTATAAGATGTGAGCATTTCACCAGTAATGTGATACCATGCCTCACTCCACAGGCTTATTGCTAATTACAGGGTATATTTTAAAGATTTTACTGATGATTTGTACGGCTCTATATGGTGCTTATTTGAAGGATCTATTATGGTACATTATCTTGCTACAGCAAAAGCACTCAAGTCCAATATTCAGATACTTCAGATGCCCAATGAACCAGAATCAAGTAAAGAGGTGATTACACCTTTTCAGCAGCTGGTCACACTCTGTGGAACAATTTGTTCATATCATTTTTTCCCCAGACCAAGAAATGTTTAATGTCTGCTGAAAACTCGCCATTTTTCATTGATATTTGAGTTAAGAAGAGCTTGACATCCTATAATGTAACAAGTTTGAATCAAGTCCTCTGTACAGATACTTCTTTGTGGAAATGTTTAATCTTTATCTAAAAGACTTCAATTTGCGGAGCTGCAAAAGCAGCACCTTCTCTCAGTGGATCAGCCAGTTTGCAGGTGACAGCCAAAAGTAGTTGTTCACAGGTTAAAGGAGGACCATCAGCCTCGATCGTTAGTGCCTTGATGGCCTCTTGCCATTCAAAGAGGGCTCAGTGTAAGTTGCAACAACAGAATTATAAGAGTGACAGCTGGACATGAAGGTGCTTTTCACAAAGATGACTTCCTTCATTCATCTCTCAAACCATCGTTCTTCTCTATCAAGGATGTGAATATCTTCATCCCTGAAAGAGTGACTGCTGGCCTGGAGATGAGTGTAGACCGCAGAGTCCTGACCTGATGATGTTGATCTTCTGTGCTGGGCCATCCTTTTGGCCAGTGGCTGTTTAGTTTCCCCGATATAAGACTGATCACAGCCCTCCTGACACTGAACAGCATACACAATATTACTCTGTTTGTGCTGGAGGACTGGATCTTTGGGATGAACCAGTCTTTGTCATAATGTACTCTGGGGTCTAAAAGCCACTGGGACGTCATGTTTAGAAAATAAACGTCCCAGTTTCTCTTAAACTCCAGCAACATACGGAACGACAACTGGTCTGGGTCTGGGTTCCTCCTTTTCACATCACCACATCACCTGTCTGTCACAGGACCAACATGGAGACATGTGAGATGAACAACCTCACATGGACACCAATTCTTGAGGTTAGAATGTGAAAGTGATATTGAAACCATTTAGCCCCACTGGCAACAATTGTTGCCAAAGTGTATCACTGTCATTTTCCACTCAGTAAAAAAATCTAAAATGTATTAATGCAACATTTTCCACCTATAAACTAGTAGACAACTTAGACAAAGGTTTTGATTTAAAAAAATGTTTCCAAGTGCTTCCTGTTGCATGATATCACATGTTTCCTGGGCCATCCGGCTGAAGACATGGAATATGCAAATCGTCCTGGAAAAGGGTAATTTTTATAACATTTCTTATGGTTTTTCCCCATAAATTTTTATAATTATTTAATCTTTCAAGTCTCTACAGTAACACTCTCCACAAAAATTGTACCTAGGATAAATATTTTTTTGTTCATGGGCGTCTTTTTGTAAGTGGCAACAAAAGTTGCCAATGGGCACATAGCTTGTCGCTAACTACAGGAAAACACTGTCTGCAGGATTGCACCTAATTTTCTTATTTCAAATTGTAAAATGATGTGCAATGTCTTATTTTAGTCTTCTAAGGATACTCTTCCTAGCAAAATAAATTATGTAGTCAAGGCCTGTGTGTCTAAGATTTTTATTCGCTTCCATACATCATTCTCTTGCTAGCTAACATCATTTTTTTGCTAGCCTAACATTAGCTTGTGTTTCGCTGAGGTAAAATATGTTGATGATCTAGCCATATGTAGGAAGCCACACAGATCTGGTGGAAACTGGACTTGGTCAGGGACCAAGTGTGGTTCTTGGCCTGGCAGAGAAAGCTGAAGTTCCACCTGGAGTCAAGTTTTACCATGACAACCTCTTCACAACCCTGTCCCTGGTGGATGAGATGACCCTGAGAGGCTATGGCAGCTGTGGCACGATGCGACAAGCTCAGCTCCACAAGGTTCCTTTCACAGAACCCAAGACCTTCAAGAAGACACCCAGAGGAAATGCTGAATATCTGGTTGAGGCAGAGAAGCTGATTGTAAGGTGGAATGACAACAGCATGGTCACTGTGGTGTCAAACATGGAAAGGGAGTTCATCGAAACTGAGGCAAAGAGATGGAACAAACAAAAACGGACCATGGACAAGGTCAGACAGCCCAAGTGTATCCAGGATTACAACACACACATGGGAGGAGTGGACCTGCATGACCAGTTTGTCAGCCGCTACAGAGTCAACATACGGTCCAAGAAGTGGTGGTGGCCATGCTTCAGCTGGGCCCTGAACAGTGCCATGGTGAACAGCTGGTGCTATTACAGGTACACAAGGCTGCATGTTATTTAGCAATATCACAATCGTGTTTGTGATGTTTGACATGAGGTGATCGCTAGTGCTCTTCATTTGACAAGAGCAACAGTGATGATATCCAGACCAACATCACAAACTCAAGCATGATATTGCTTTTACAG
Organism: Garcialebias charrua; assembly: GCA_038048925.1. NCBI lineage: Eukaryota > Metazoa > Chordata > Actinopteri > Cyprinodontiformes > Rivulidae > Garcialebias > Garcialebias charrua. The sequence goes on from JBBPBX010015896.1 coordinate 27,387, forward strand.
AACATTCTACATATGGGGCATGACACTGTAGAAAGGAGGATATTGATAATTCATCAATAGCTTCATAAATGAACAAAAACATGGCATATTCATTCATCTATCATGCTTGTTTTTTCATTCATTTAGAACCTGGAAAAGTGGGCAGAAAGATCTCCTCTCCTTCCAGAGGCTGGTAGCCCAGACCCTTCTCATGCGCCATGGAACAAAGCCAAGTAGGCAGGGCAGAAGATGGCGATAACTGATGCCACCAGGTTTGATCATTTCAACCACTGGCCCTGCAACACTGGTAGCAGGTACAAGCGATGCAAAAACTGTGGGGGACGCACATCGTTTGCGTGTGAAAAGTGTGATGTGCCACTACATTTGGAGTGTTTCAAGAAGTACCACACTGAGTAGAACATCCATAAAAGATGATGGAATGTATGGGATGAAATATATACATATATATATATATATATATAATAATAATAATAATAATAATAATAATAATAATTAATTCAATTTATAACGCACTTTTCATTACTGAAAATCTCAAAGTGCTACACATATATTGAATGCTACACACATTCATAAACCGGTGGCGGCAGACTACCATGCAAGGTGCTTTCCAGTCCTACCGGGAGCAACTCAGGGTTAAGTGTCTTGCCCAAGGACACAACGACACACGGTGCGGGTCCCGGGAGCCGAACCGCCAACTTTCCGATCGAGAGACGACTGCCCTTACCACTACGCCACGGCCGCCCCATATATGCGTGTTATTAGAGGTTCTAAGAAAAAAAAACTGTTCGTTGAAGTTTTGATTACAAAGTTACAAAATTCGAGTCTACAGACGAATAAATTAAGAATAAAAAAACTGTTCAAATTGTTTGTTGTTTGGAATTTTATACAGGAGGAACCTGATGCTCCAACTTTTTGTTATTATTTATTCTGACTACATTATTATTTTGTTATTACTATATTATTATTAGTTCTCTATTATGAACGGGTGACAGTTGACCTAGTGACAAGCTGTGTGACTACTGGCAACAATTGTTGCCAGTCATAAAAATGCAATTTTCTTCAAATCAAAATACAGAATGATGAAAATAAATACATAACATGATTCAGAAGAACCCAACTGATAAAATGATATGCCTTTCAACTCTGAAAAAAAAAAATAATAATAATAACTTTTATTTATAACGCACTTTACATCAAACAGATCTCAAAGTGCTACAATGAAAAATAAAATCAAGATAAAAATCAATCATAAATGCAACAAAGAAAAGGAACAACCAAGAGGATGGAGCCTCACAGATGATTGCATCAAAAATTTAAAATTCACAAAATGCAGATAAAATACTCAAAAAACTGGGTGCAATAAAAAACAAAAGCACAATTAATTATTTAAAAAACTGGATAAAAAGAAAGGTTTTAAGACTTTTTTAAAAACATGTCACGGTCTGTGGGGCCCTCAGATATGAGGGCAGGGCGTTCCACAGCCGAGGGGCAGCGCAGGAGAAAGCCCGGTCTCCCATTGTGCGAGACCGAGACCTGGGAGTGAGAAGAAGATGGGTGTTGGAAGAGCGGAGAGTGCGGGAAGGACAGTGAGGAGTGAGAAGTTCTTTTAAATAGGATGGTGCATTACCGTACAGGCACTGGAAGGTGAGCAGATACATTTTGTACGTGATCCGGGCAGAAACAGGAAGCCAGTGTAGTGAACGCAGTACAGGAGTGATGTGTTCATACTTACGCACTCTCATCAGGACCCTGGCAGCGCTGTTCTGGACATACTGTAGTTTTTGTATGTTCTTGCCAGGAATCCCGAAGAGAAGTGCATTGCAGTAATCCAGTCTGGAGGAGACAAAGGCATGGACGAGCTTTTCTGCATCAGTGAAGGACAGTGTAGACCGAAGCTTTGCAATATTTCGAAGATGAAAAAAAGAAGTTTTACAGATATGCTTTATATGGCTTTCAAAGGTGAGTTGTGGATCAAAAATAACACCAAGATTGGTGACTGTATTGGAAAGAGAGATGTTCTGGCCAGAAAAAGTGATACTGAGGATTTTTTGTTGTTGAATTTGATGTGATGTACCAATTTGAATTGCTTCTGTTTTTGAACTGTTAAGGTGAAGGAAATTTTGCCGCATCCATGCCTTTATCTCCTCCAGACACGCTGTGAGTGTGGAAAGAGAAGAAAGTGGAGAAAATGGAGAAGCTGAAGAAGATGATGTAGATGGGGTCTCAGACACATTGCTACCCAGTTTAAGATACAGCTGAGTATCATCAGCATAGCAATGGAATGAGACCCCATAGCTGCTGATAATACACCCAAGTGGTACCATGTATAGGTTGAAAAGGAGGGGTCCCAGAATTGATCCCTGGGGCACACCACAAGAAACAGGATGGCTCAATGACTTGGCACGCCCGATGGAGACAGACTCTGTTCTGTCTGTCAGGTATGATCGGAACCACTCCAGGGCAGTGCCAGTAAGTCCTGCAAACTGCTGTAAGCGTTGGAGCAGAATGTAATGATCAACCGTATCAAAGGCTGCCGAAAGATCAAGGAGAATAAGGAGAGAGGAGGAACCACGGTCTGCAGTGACCAACAGGTCATTTGTGACCCGGACAAGAGCTGTTTCAGTGCTATGTGCTGTTCGAAAACCTGATTGAAATTTATCCAGTATATTATTGTCATGTAGATGTTCTTGTAGATAAACCGAGACTAATTTCTCCAAAACTTTAGCGAGGAAGGGAAGGTTGGAAATGGGTCTGTAATTTGCCAGGTCATGGGGATCGAGGGTAGGTTGCAGAAATTGGGCATGAATGGGTTAAATACCTTAAACAACTGTTAAAAACATACATCCTGAAATAGAATGAAAATACTGGTTATAGTACAGATTTAATGATGACACAGGCTGCCATTTGATTACACCATCTTATTTCACTTGAGAAGTCCACTGAACCTTAGACTTGATCCAGTTCTCTCACCTTCATCTCTCTCCTCTTTCATGTCTCACTCCATTCGGCGACAGACAAACCATCCAAATTCTTGTAGAGTTTAAGGAGCAGTGGTCATCTAGACTTTAAGTGGAAGCTATGGGAAACATTCAAATGGTAACACTACACACTGATTCCCATAAACGCTTCTTATTTCTGCAAAACAAATAGGCTTAATTTAGTCATAAAAAAGGAATTAGGTCTAAGTTCTTCTTAACCACTGAGCTACCACAGCCACAGGAAATGGGTCCAAGTTACTCATTTAAATGTGTAAGTATTTATATACATGAATGTAGATATGTGTATGTACAGTATTTGGATTCATTCTATCAATTATTGACTTTGTTAGTTTTTCTCAAGTTTGCAAAATGACACAAACTTTACACAAATATAATTTACTTGAGAGACAGTAAATACAAATGACTGCAGTACAATGTAGGTTTATAAAAAATAAAAACCACAAAGGATATAATCAAAAAAGGTGTTCAATACAGGATCAACTGGACTTTATTTGTTGCAGAATTGTTCAGAATTGAAAAAGACTTCTGGACAGAAGTCGAAACGTTTTCTGCAACAAATAAAGTCCAGTTGATCCTGTATTGAACGCCTTTTTTGATTTTATCATGTCCTGGACGACTGAGAATCTTCACCAGCACAAAGGATATATTTTACACATGCACGGGGAGGATTAGTTGAACTCTGGGTGCATACAGTGTAGCAGTTACATAAATCAAATTTAAATCCAGATCAATATTTAAGCTTTCTGAGAAACTGTGCAGTCTGTTGGGAAGTGAGGAAGGAGGATCACAGCTCAGTTCTTCAGTAATAGATTTTATTTATTTATTTATTTGGTTGGGTGATCTATTTTCCAGACATCTTCTTTTGGATTAATTATCCAACCTAAAATCTCAAACCAAGCAAGTTGAGACATCAGGGACATCCTCCACTTGTTAAATGTATCTGAATTGTTACTAGCGCTTCTTCTCTTTTCCCTCTTCAGGGGTTTCCACAGTGTTTACATGAACACAAGTAATCAAATCAAACAACCTTTCAGAATAAAAACGTGTCATGTAAACACCCCATTCTGGTTCCCTTATCAGTCAGTCCACTCAGTGCAACATATGACTATGGAAATTGCGCCGCCGCGCGGTTCACCTGAAGTAATACAATCACGCCTTTTAAGGCAGGTGGGTGTTAGCAAGGAGGCCCCGCCCTCTTTGCATAAAAGGGACTGACGCCCCACATTCATCCTCTTTTGCCCTTCACCTCGCTTCACACTTGAATTTCGCAGGACTCTCTCTGTAACTGGATCGCGCGACTGGAGATGAGCTCGCTCCCTGCCTTGAGCGTTACAGAGAACTCTCCTGTGAGCACTTGGGTTAGCGGAGGCTAACCCAGTGTCGTCGATTTTAACTTGCAAGGTTTTTTCTCCTGCTCTTTTCATAGCTCAGCCGACGAGATGCTAACTGCGCCACACGCTACCTGCGTAGCTAGCAAACTAGCAGGCTAGCCACAGAGAGCAGCTCGACGAGAAGACTTATTCGGACCACGTTTAGCGAACGGATAACTGGCTACAACTCAACGTCTCTTCTCAGCCATGGCTCTGGAGAAGAGCAAGAGGATGTCGAAGAACTCCAACAAGAACAACAGGCCAGTGAGTCCTGGCTCCCGAGCAAAGCAGCAGTCGGCCACGAGGCACAGGATACCTATTTTTCCCGACTTCCAGACAGAGCTGACTCGCACTTGGGCTGAACCCAGGGCTCCAATGACTTTGCCTCTCTCTCAGTTCCTGGACGTTGCCGGAATGGAGGCGGCTGGCATGGCCAACATCCCCCAGATGGAGGACACGTTGGCGGTCCATTTAGCCCCCAGGACTTCAGGCTCCAGACCAATTCTGCCGAGCAAGGCCTGCCACGTGACGGCCTCACAGCTCGAGAAGTGTTACCGAGCACAAGGCCTTGCGGTCCGCTCCATGAACGCTTCAGCTATGATGCAAGCCTACTTGGCGGAAAAGCTTCAGGAACTCTAGCAGTTATCCAACAAAAAGAAGCCAGCCGATGATCTGGAGGAGGCTTGCAAGGCAACAGACTTTGTCCTTCGCCTCATGGGGACAGCCACCACCGCTCAGGGTAGAAGTATGGCCGAGATTGTCATCGCTCAGCACCACTTGTGGCTAACGCTGACGGAACTGCCAGAGGTCCAGCGGAACCCGTTCCTCCATCACCCCATCGAGCCCACGGGGCTTTTCGGCTGTGCTCTCGAGATAATCCAGAGCAGGCTGGAACAGAGAAGAAAGCAGGAGGAGGCCTTGCGTGAAGGGATGCCCACAAAGCTTTTCGTGCAACCCAGAGACGCTAGGGACACAGGGGCGCCAGCCTCGACACCACTCTGCCACACGCGTTTGTGGACTTGGAAAAGGCATTCGACCACGTCCCTCGGGGGGTTCTGTGGGGGGTACTCCGGGAGTATGGGGTACCAGGCCCTTTGATATGGGCTGTTAGGTCCCTGTACGACCGGTGTCAGAGCATGGTCCGCATCGCTGGCAGTAAGTCAGGCTCGTTTCCGGTGAGAGTTGGACTCCGCCAAGGTTGCCCTTTGTCACCGATTCTGTTCATAACTTTTATGGACAGAATTTCTAGGCGCAGCCAAGGTGTTGAGAGGATCCGTTTTGGTGGCCTTAGAATCACTTCTCTGTTTTTTGCAGATGATGTGGTCCTATTGGCTTCATCAGATCGTGATCTACAGCTTTCGCTGGAGCGGTTTGCAGCCGAGTGTGATGCGGCCGGGATGAGGATCAGTTCCTCCAAATCCGAGGCCATGGTCTTGAGCCGGAAAAGGGTAGCATGCCCTCTCCGGGTCGGGGAGGAGGTCCTGCCCCAAGTGGAGGAGTTTAAGTATCTCGGGTCTTGTTCACGAATGAGGGAAAACTGGAGCGTGAGATCGATAGGCGGATAGGTGCAGCATCCGCAGTGAAGCGGGCGCTGTACCGGTCTGTCGTGGTGAAGAGAGAGCTGAGTCAAAAGGCAAAGCTCTCAATTTACCGATCGATCTACGTTCCCACCCTCATCTATGGTCATGAGCTCTGGGTTATGACCGAAAGAACGAGATCTCGGATACAAGCGGCTGAAATGAGTTTTCTCCGCAGGGTGTCTGGACTCTCCCTTAGAGATAGGGTGAGAAGCTCAGTCATCCGGGAGGGACTCGGAGTAGAGCCGCTGCTTCTCCACATCGAGAGGAGCCAGTTGAGGTGGCTCGGGCATCTGGTTAGGATGCCTCCTGGACGCCTCCCTGGTGAGGTGTTCCGGGCATGTCCCACTGGGAGGAGACCCAGAGGAAGACCCAGGACACACTGGAGGGACTATCACTGCACTAAAACCATAGATATACGGAAGGATCTGTGTTCGGATATTCCCGGAAATGGCCCGCAATGATCCTTAAAAAATCCCAAATCTGGATACTTATCTTCGGCAGATCCAAAATAAATGTGGCTGTTATTCGTCAAGGGTCTGCCAAAGATAAGTATCCGGATTTTGGGATTTTGGGATCTTTTAAGGATCATTGCGGTCCATTTCCGGGAATATCCAGAAATATAAGTATAAGTATATGTGAAGGATACGGAGATATACGACATCAGATCCTTCCGTATATCTATGGTTTTAGTTCTTGGCTGGCCTGGGAATGCCTTGGGATTCCCCCAGAGGAGCTGCTCCAAGTGGCTGGGGAGAGGGAAGTCTGGGCCTCCCTACTTAGGCTGCTACCCCCGCGACCCGACCCCGGATAAGCGGAAGAAAATGGATGGATGGATGGATGCTGAATTCTTATTTTTAAATATGAACATTTCTGATAACATATTTATATATGAATGTTTCTGTTCAGTGCCCTGAGATGACTTCTGTTGTGACTTGGCGCTATATAAATAAACTGAATTGAAATAGAGATCAAATAACGTGAAGCTATCTGTGTGCACATGATGTAAAAATAACAAATATGATACAACACTTTTGGAATCTTACGTACAACAAATCAAACACAATATCTCTCTAATCTCTATCAAACCAAACTGTCAAACAGGTTTTTAATGAGCTTGAAAGACATGGTGACGATGTCGGCAGACGTGGCCTGTGACATCTCAAGGTGATTTTGTTTTTATCATCGACTTCACCGAGGCAAGGCTGAAGAGACCACCACTGCCAGAGATTCAAAGATGCTGGAAAAGTTCAGTAGATACCTCTGTGCTTGCGCGTCCACAATGCCATATGCTTCAACTTTAATTATGAGGGACTTTGGGAGAGAGGGACTCTGGGCTGATATATGAATCACTGCCAGTCTGCCTGCCTCATAAGCCCTGTTCTGCTGGAATTAAAGGGGCAGGCCTGCCCTCATAGGTCTTCACTTTTCTATAAATAATCACTATGTGCTAAACAGACACCTGACATCTGAGTTTGTACTCATTTATGGCTTTTTATACATCTGATTCAAATCCAAAAAGAATGAACATTATCGGAATGTGCAATGAAGTGCTGAATGTCCCGAGCCATACTGAGGTGAGCTAACACAATTATAATCTGCAAGGTGTTTTATGAGCTTCAACCTCATTAAAGGTCATTGACTGTTAAAAAGAGAGAGAGAGAGAGAGAGAGAGAGAGAGAGAGAGAGAGAGAGAGAGAGAGAGAAAATACACCATTGCTATAATTTGACTGATTACTGAACAGATTATTATAGATAATATGGAAACAAATATAACTTTTAATGATTTTTTGTTTGTTTGTTTTCAGAATAATCTACAGAAAAATATATTGATAGCCTCTTGTTTACAACTGCAGTAAATACAACTACTGGCAGTTTGTTTCTGAAATATAACTAAATTAATGTTTTCAAGGGTACACACACACCCACATATCCATCCATCCATCCATCCATCCATTTTCAGGTTGCATGGGGATCACCAGTGCCCATATCCAGCCATCACTGTGTGAGAGGTGGGGGGCACCCTGGACAGGTCTGCAGTCCATCACAGGGCCACATAGAGACAAACAACCAGTCACTCTCTCACTCACACCATGGGATTATTTAAAGTTACCAATCAGCCTAACATGCATGTTTTTGGTCTGTGGGAGGAAAGCGGATTACCCGGAGTAAACACACACATGCACAGAGAGAACATGCAAACTCCACCCAGAAAGGCACTCACCCAGGATTTCCACAAACTAAATGCAGATAATCAAAAGCATCCATGTATTCTTGAGGTTGAGAAATTAGGCTTTGGTTTAGAGTGTGTGTATTGTGTGTGTGAAGGTTGTTGTCGTCAGGTAAGATGAGTAATAATGGCCAAACTGCAGTAAGTTATGGGCTCTTGATGCCCTTCACCTAGCTCTAAAGACAAACAACTCACGCTCTACAGCCATGACAGAAAGCCTTGCTCCACAGTCGTATCGTCATTTATTCATCCAAGGTTGGACTCCAACCTCCAACTTTCATTTGGCCTGAAACAGACACTGCTGCCACTGGCACTGCTTACACTTTTAAGTATCTAAAAAAGCAAGCAGGTCTCTCACCAGCATCTCCAGGTCTAAGCACCTCCCTAGTCACCTCCCTTCCCAAGAAAGCATGCCTCCCGGCTATTTTAATTATCCCATGCAATGTTGTCAGCTAATTAACTGACGTTTAACACAGGGACTGGCTGCAGCTATTCCACACAATTAATCAGTGTAGAGGAATAAATTAAACCCCTTCCTAAATGTGATTATTATTTAAAGTAGGCATTAAACACAGAATTTTAATTGAGCTTTAAATGCTACATTTGACAAGTCCTAACATAAAAAGCAGATAAAAAAATAACAATCAGTCCTGAAAAAGATGCAATTACATTTTAAAGAGAACATATAAAGGGCATCATGTGGTTGGACAATAAACAGACAAATTGACTTACAGCTTTAGGAATGTTTTCCAGGATTAATGAGAGGTATATAAAAAAAAAGTTACAAGTGTTAATTAATAAAAAATAAAATTAAAATGTTTAACAGGTAATGTTAAACGGGTAATGGTTTATGTAGGAACAATTTTGTTTAAAAAAAACATGAAAAAAATCATCTATCATTCTTTCAAGAAAATGATAGATGAAAGTCAAGAATACGCAATAAATATGCAATTTTATTTTAGCAACCCTCTGTTCCTTGTGTAGATCTTATACATGCATCAAGTTCATCTGATTACCATAGTACAGTATCTGCTTAACAACA
>JBBPBX010015896.1:36658-46775 GCA_038048925.1 Garcialebias charrua
TTTTATTTTATTTATTAATTTTTGGACTGCCACAGGTTTTGGAGTTTGGTACTTCTGTCACAATTTTGTGCTTCTTGGTTTTGTTCCATTGTCTTTTATTTGGGATCAGCACCTCCAAATTGGAGGTCATGGTCCTCAGCTGGGGAGGGCAAGATTTCCCTCCCCTGGTCAGGAGTGAGGTGGAGAAGTTCAAGTATCTTGGGTTTTGTTCACGAGTGATTGAAGAATGGAGCGTGAGATTGACAGATGGATTGGTGCGGCCTCCGCAGTATAGCAGAATGTGCCGGTCCATTGTGGTGAATAGGGAGCTGAGCTGTAAGTCAAAGATCTCTGTTTACTGGTCGGTCTATGTTCCTACCTTCACCTATGGCCATGAACTCTGGGTAGGGACTGAAAGAACGAGGCTGCAGATACATGCGGACAAATGAGCTTTATCCACAGGGTAGCTGGACTCTCCATAGAGATAATGGTGAGAAGATTACTTTTTATACTTTTATACTTTTATACTACTGTACTATGAAAAACTACTATGCAAAAAACTCAGGACAGTATTACACTCTATTTCATTTTATGATTATGGTTATTAAATGTTGGTGTTTTTGGTGTTGGTGAAACTTTTTATACTTTTATACTACTATGAAAAACTACTATGCAAAAAAACTCAGGACAGTACTAAACTTTTATTATTTCATTTTATGCTTGTTTATTAATTGTTTAGTGTTTAGTGTTTAAATGGTTACTGTTGCACCGAGGGACTGAGAGAGAAATGCAATTTCAGTCCTGTGTATGTCCTGTACATATTGCAGTTTTGATAACAAAGTTGACTTTGACTTTGAAGTTCAGTTATCTGGGAGAGACTCGGGAGTAGAACCACTGCTCCTCCACATCGAGAGGAGACAGTTGAGGTGGTTCGGACATCTGGTAAGGATATCCCGAGAATGCCTCCCTAGGAAGATTTTACGGGCATGTCCAAGTGGGAGGAGTTCCAGGATTTCCTGGAGAGACTGTCTCTTGGCTTGGAAACGCCTTGAAGTCCTTGTGCCTTTGTTTTTATTTTATTACCCTTTTTTTCTGTATCTGGCCTATAAAGCAACTTTAGCTTTTACACAACTTTATTTGACAATGATCAATATTTAAATAGCCAAGTAACTGAGTTCTAGACTTAGAAAACTTTCAGACATAAAAATATTTTTATTTTTATTTATTTTTTTACTCAAGGAATGGACCATGTTGCACATAAAGGCCGAGATATAGCTCTGTGTTCGGCAGTACGCCGCACTACGCTGTACGTGCGCAGAGGCACAAGTATACCCCCACAGGGAACGAACGCGCCAAGCTCGAATTTTACGACCGCGTACGAGTGGCGCGTTGTCTCACAATAAACTGCCCGGCGCATGGACTGTTTTGTATGAGACACAAATGTATTAAATTCCCCTTCTTCATCCCTGATCTGGACTTTTCTTTTGTTTTGTTTTTTGCCAAAAGTCAAGTGATCGCTTCCTCCTCCGCTGACTCCATGACTGAAATGATGAGGAAATGAATGAATTTGTCACAAGCAAATTAAACTCATGTCCAACGTGGCTGCGCGAGGCTCTGCAGATTTCATGGTGTTCTGGTGTGCTGGACCAGCGCTCCCTGTTTTTATTTTATTTTTTAGAACTTTTTATTAACATATAAACACAGAATACCGCTGCGGCAGAAGCTGTGTGAAGTGCCTTTTTTCCCCCCACCCGACCTGTCAATCAATTCAGTAGGCGTGTCAGCAAATGACCAATCAGCAACCTCAATTTGTCCCATAGGTAAACGCTCCGCCCTGCTGTTCCTCAAATGACGTCAAGAATTTGGAGCGAAAACGCGAGAATTAACGCGAGAACGAACGCAGAGCTGTGCTTGTGAACGCGCGCGTACAGAACACGCGCGTAGAGTGGCGTACAGGCCGTACGCAGAGCTATATCTCGGCCTTAACACTAAACCTGGGAAAGTATTTTTACTCGAAGCAGCCTGCTTCAAGTAAAAATACTTTCCTGCCAGCCTCGTGACCTGTTGGCAAGGCGGAGGTTCGGGCCATGGGATATGCAACGCATCCGCTGCTCTGTGGCACAAGTCGAACAGAGCAGGGATGGAAAAGTCAGTTTCTGGGAGCACAGGTACCGGGGTCTGGGAGAGATCTTCACCCTGATCCTCCAGTTCCACGTCTGCCTCCTCCGTTGAAAATTCGCCCGAGGCTGAAATTGAGATCTCGTCCTCATTCATCATGCCACGGGTGTCGAACTCGACTGTTAGGTCCACCATAGGAGCCAGCACGTCAGGGCTGTTGCCCCATTCGACTTGTGTGCTGTCATGTAGAGCCATGTTCTCTAGCTCCGGCGTGGGAGTGAGGGGCTCCGTGGTGTCCGCGTCTGCTGGTGTCGCTGAAGCGCCCATGGCTTTGGCGACAAGGTCAACCCGATGCCGTTGCACCGTATCCATCATGAGGCTGCAGTGTGAGCAAAAGTCGGGCGTATCCAGTGCTGTTTTTGCATGAAGCATTCCCAGGCAGACTGGACAGGCCTTGTGGGTGTCCGTTGCTACGAGGGAGAAACCGCATCCACTGGGACAGGCGCGCGAAGTTGGGCTCGCGTCCCGTTGGTTTTCCTTGGAATTCTCGCCTTTCGCTTTCCTTTCTCCTGAGGCATGTCCGAGATGAGGCGGGCAAATCCTTCCAGAATCTTTATTCTTTTTTATTGAAATGTCTCCTCCGTTGTGTCACTTTCGCTGGCTAGCTCGCTAGGAGTTAGCGAAATAGCTTTTTTCTTGTGGCGTAGTTAGCGCCGTCGAGCAAAGCAATCTGTAGAGAGAGGAGAAGAAAATACTTCGGGGTTAAGAGAAATGTGCCGGACTGCTTTCACTAGTCCAGCAGTACGCAAGAATAATTCTCTGTGCACTCTGTGCAGGGAGCAAGCTCACCTCAAGTTGAGCGATGAAGCAACAGAGAAGTCCCGCGAAGAGGTAGTTCAGGTTTAGCAAGGTGATGGGCAAAAAAGAGAAAGATGGAGGTACCCAGAGGACGGGGCCTCTGGCGCGGCGGTGACACCCCTAGCCGTAAAGGCGTGAGTATATTCCTTCAGGTAATCGCGCGGTGCGCAATTCCCATAGCAAGTATGTTGCACCGAGAGACCAGACTGAAAGGGAACTGCGTGTTTACCGTTGTTTCTATGCAGGGTTGCTGGAAGCTGATGCTCATCTCCAGTGGTCATTGTGCAAAGAGCAAGGTACACACTGGACAGGTTGCCATTCCAACACAGAGCCACAGAAATAAAAGGGACATAAAGACTTCTAGTTTGTTGTGATTAACGTACAGTATGTCTTTGGGTGTAAGATGTGTCTGAAATCTAAGCGAGCTCTTATAAAATGTCTCATAATGAATGTGGCAGGGTGATTAATGCCACCAGGGAAGAGGACAATGCTACAGAAGCAGCCATGGCAGCATTAGCAGTTTATTCTGTCTCCCAGGGGAGGGAGTTGGGCGGAGGGAAGGGGCGTGATGACATAGCTGGGGAAATGATAGGCTCTCAATGCCCTTCACAACCTCTGAGCATAAACAACTCAGACCAGGAGCTGCTGATGGAGAAACTTGCTGAACACAGGATCCTAAAGGCATTTCATTTTTTTTCCATGCAACTTGGTGATCACATATCACAAATGTAGAAATGCCTTTTCTGTTACAATGCTCCTGCTCCATATGCAACAGTGTTAAAATGTAAGTGAATAATTGTGATAATGATTTTTCGAGCAAATTTCAACTCAGAACTTTTAAAAGTGTTATATTTTTAATACGTTTGATTTTGCACTAACAAAGTTGTTAAATGTAACAGCATGAAGAAGAAAGAAGGCATCTTGAAGTTCTGCTTTATGAGTCTGATGCTGAACGGTTTATGCAGCTGACAGCATTAAACAGGCCCGTCTCTAGAGCGAGTCTCAGGAATAAAATTAACAACGTGTGAAGTAGCTTTCATATCGCGGGTGAACTCTGTTAACTGAAAGGTATTAAAAAGAAAAGTATCAGCTGAACAGATCAAAAAGATTGTTTTTAAGATGGGTTTATTACTGTGCTACAGCCATCTTGTTTCTAAAAATATGAAATAAAATAAAATAAATGAAAAGGTAATTGGAAAGAAAAAAATATATAGTTTACTTTTCTATTTTTTTTTTCTTACGGTTCACGTTTAATTGTTGTGCAACAATAGGATGTTTGCCATAAAAAGGACTTTAAATGTCGAGCATGACATACTGATTATAGACCTTAAAACATGTGTAAAATTAACACAACCTCAATAATAATGGCATACAAACAAACAAACTCATCCTAATTATAACATTTACTTTATTTAGTATACTAAAATAATGAACCAATTTATGTTTTGAACTATATGTCATTTAATAAAACTTAAGGCTTTGATAATGCTGTTTTGTTAGATAGATATCAATACATTTCATTAACAATGTTGTAGATTTAAGGGGCTCAAGAGAAAGATGCTGCAGCAGGGATTTCAGTTTTATACGAAAAGAAAGATAAACATAAAGCTCTTCCATTTTTTTTTAACTCTAATCCAAACAAAAAAGCCAAGTCTGACTTGCTTGTAAAATAAATTTAGATAATATCAAACCTGAATTATAACATTTCACTTTAAGAACAGTTTTTAAAATTTTACAAAAAAAAAAAAAAAGAAAGCACCATCAGTCCAGTGATCCAGACTGTTATATTAAAGAATTCACACCCAGAGCGTGTCTTTGCTGCATAAATCAAGACTCGCACATGGGTTTCAAAGCAAAGAAATGCTGAATAATTTCTGTACTCTGGCACACTCTGCATCTCTGCTCCCCTTAAAACAGGGATCCTGACTGCCTAATCTGCTTCATCAATCCTAATCCACATTCTCCACTTGAGGAATATTGTTTGAGGATTTCGTCTTGGAAACCGTAGGGAGAAAAAAAAGAAAAAAACATGGCCCCTGAAGGCATGACCTTCCCTCACTGCCACCAATTATATCAAGGCCTTATAAAATATAGATTATGTGCCATCTCTGTGCTGACATATCTAAAGGCTGGTAGCATGGGGAGTGTGCACAGAAGCCACCGGCAGAGCCCAAGGGGAGGCCAGCTTGAAAATGACAAGATGAGGGGAATACAGTAATACAAAGAATGACCTTGATGGGCAAAACTGGACCTGATCTGGCTAAAGAAAGAATAAGCTTGCTGCCAAATGACTGTGTGATCCGTTTAAATCTAATCAAAGCTCAAAAAATATTAAAATGCACTGATTGCGATGAGATTCATTAGTCTAATCTGCAATCCGGACCAATAACCATGTATTATTAATGGATAGGAGCGGAGTTTGGAACAATTGGCATTTAACTTTTTGTCTTAACCTTTCAGCATAAATGTCAAGTCAAATTCTAATAGAAAAAGTTTGAAGCTCACCCAACAGTAATTTCATACGTTTCAGCTCAAGTGTCTTTATGGGTGCACATATATTCAAAGCTTAAAATGTGGTGTGAAAGACGCTCGGAGATTAGATTTTTGCAAACATCGGTTGTGAGATTTCACATTTCATGGTGAAAAAATCATGTCCGGGATGACTGAGAATCTTCACCAACATATTTCATGGTGGTGTATGACAGAAAAGCATGAACGCTTTGCGTCTCATCTTCATGTTTTCTTTGCAAGTACACACTTACACTAAACCAAACCAAAGACACCAAACACAGTCATGCTTAAGAATGTTTGTTTGATGCAATCAGCAAAAACATGAACTCAGGACAGTGTTACACTTTTACTATTTTATGCTTGTGTTTATTAAATGTTTTAGTGTTTAGTGTTTAGATGGTTACTGTTGCACCGAGGGACTGAGAGAAACGCAATTTCAATCCTGTGTATGTCCTGTACATATTGCAGTTCTGACAATAAAGTTGACTTTGACTTTGACTTTGGAAAAAAAAAATATTATCAACCAAAGAAACTTATGTGATCTGAGCTTTCCTTGTGATTTTGTTAAAGAACAAAGCATTATTAGAAACATTCAATCCTGTTTGAGCTTCCTTCCTATACTGTGGACCATAATATAGAAAAAAAACTGAATTCTGTCAAACATTGTGAAACAACAGAAAAAAAAATAGACAAAACACAATGGTGTATAAAATTTGCAAAACAACATACATAAATGCCTCTAAAATAGATAAATAAATTAAAAACAGAGAAATATATAATATAATAATCATTTTATTTAAAAGCGCCTTTCAGGACACCCAAGGACACTTATATGCCCAAATAAGCTAGCAGTATGTCAAAAAGAAAAAAACAAATCTGATTTAATAATAGGTCACTGTAAGATGTGCACTTTTTTCATTCATTCAACCTTTATTTAGGCAGGTTAATCCCATTGAGCCTCGATGACTCATTTACAAGAGAGACCTGGGGGAGAAACCCACTTTTAACTGCAATTCATATAAAAAAGATATAAAACTGAGAGTAAACAAACTTGCTAGTGATTATCAGTGTGACTGACTGCTGACAAACAGTTACACCCTGCCTTTGTGTTGTCAGACATATTTTCAACACGCTAAAATACAACATCCAGAAACAAAGCAACCTCAGTGTCATAATAGTCTTGAGACAAGAGGCAGATTTCCTCTGCATGGAAACCCAGAGTAGAATATGATAAACTCTGTATCTATCAAATCATAATCATGACACCCTATCATGATGGGAACTCATACAAGTAGAATACCTAAGTTGAAGTGAATCAAAATACACCCACAACCCACACTGTTCAGAAATAGTTCAAGTTCAAGTTGAAGAAGGTTTATTGTCATTTCACCACGTGGTACATGAGGTAGAACAAATTTACATACACAGGTGTCAGTTACATCCAACAATATCAAAAATAAAAAGTGTAAAAATAAACAGTGTATAAGGATCTAAGATGTAAACTATGATATACACTAAACAAATGCCAAACTGTAAGCTAAAAGATCTAGGATATACGTTAAACATTAGTAATGCAAAACAATACAGCGTAACTAGAGACCCTCAAACATGAGTCGGTGGTGAGCAGATGGGTATGGATGAACACAGCAGCATGAAATAATCAGCAGCATGAGATCAGAATCATGGATAATCAGCAGCACACATCACCAGTCAAAGTGGCATTACAGTGCTATTTTATAATAAAAAAATAATAACAATAATTTACAGTGATTATTCTGGTTAGAGACTCATGGGTTTAACAGCCTCAAGGTAGAAGTTGTTCCTCAGTCTAGTGGTTCTACACTTAATGCTCCTCAACCTCCTGCCTGAGGGGAGTGGGGCAAAAAGTATGTGCTGGGTGAGTGGGGTCATTCATGATACAGGTGGCCCTCTTCCTGCATCTGGAGGTGTACTACACACCTTCCCTATTTTATTATTATTTTAACTTTACATTTTTAACTTTTTTTTCTGGGCAGCACAGTGGTGCAACTGGTAGAGCTGCTACCTCTGAGTGAGAGGGTTGCCGGTTCAAATCTGGGTCCGGGGGCCTTTCTGGGTGGAGTTTGCATGTTCTCTCCCTGCATGCGTAGTACTCTGGTTTCCTCCCACAGACCAAAAACATGCATGTTAGGCTAATTGGTAACTCTAAATTGTCCATAGGTGTAAGAGAGCGAGTGAATGGTTGTTTGTCTCATTTGTCTCTATGTGTCCATGTGATGGACTGGAGACCTGTCCAGGGTGTACCCCGCCCCTCACACAGTGATTGCTGGACATGGGCACCGGTGACCCCCTTGACCCAAAATGGAAGAAGCAGGTAAAATATAATGGATGGATGGATGGATGGATATTTTTTTTCCATTTGCCATTATAGACAAGAAATTGTCAACAGAGCCAGGATGCTTAGTTGAAGCAAAACATTTACATTTGGTGTTCTTAGGCTGTGATGGCCTGGCTTTTTCATATTCAGTGTGAACCCAGCAATTCAAATGTTGGCTGTTGGGATAGTTGCATCCCCTGCCACCATCCTCATAACCAAAAACAGAAAGTATGGAAAGGAACTCTATACTGGGACAGAGTTGGGTGAGCAGTTTGCAGAAAAAAGGAGGCGGTGTGAGTGCAAATGCCTACTAGTGAAAGATGTCAACAACCTCACTGAATGCATTATGTCAAGTCTCTCAAAGGTTTTAACGCTTGTCTATTTGTCTTTCATTACCTAAAAGAGCCATGGTCTTTTCTACCATCTTTCTTACTCTTCATTGTCTCTTTTTCTCCTGAGTTTTTTTCCTGTCTGTCGTCTCTCTTTTGGTCAGTTATCCCTCAACCTCCATCTTTGGGGAAATCTGCTCTGCAGTCCTGAGAATACCTGTTTTTCAATTAAATCAAGATGTATTTGCCTTTCAAAAGGCTCCCTTTTCATTGGCTTTCTCCCATTGGAATAATTGATGGGAGTCTCTGGCCTCATGATGAATGGCTTCAAGGCTTGAAGATGAATAGAGAGATGGATGATTTCACCCCTGTGAGGGCTGGAGTGGAACAAGGAGTGCTGACATTGTGACAAATACACTGACCACGGCAACAAAACCTGGATGAATCAGCAAGGGACATAGGGATGGCATGTGCTCATCCCAGTTTGGCAGACGCTCCTTTCGCCAGCTCCATTCTGCACATCTGTATACCCCACTGACAATTACCTGAGCCTTGCAATTAACCGCAGGCACAGGGATAATGCTGACGGCCTGCCAGGAGACGAGCATAGATGGAAGGAAGCCAGCAAGATAAGTTCTGAAAGCATTGCATTGGATGATTGCGTTTGTGCGGTTTGTGAATGTGCAAAGGCCAAGAGAACAGGTGCAGTAGGGTGAGATGATGCCCCAGGTGACTTCATATGAATGGAGACACCACTCTGCCAGCCAAGAGTTTGAAGATGAAATAGGTTTTCCCAACACCTCTGAAACAATTTGCTGTCATTCAGCTGAGAGAGAGCAACTGCCTTTAAGAAAGAATTCAATGAGTTCATGGCGAGCCATCTGTTTTAAGAGGCCAGTAAGCAAACCGGTTCTAACTGCTCTGCAGGACAGAGCAACCATCAAATTCTCCCTAAGAGGCAAATAATAATGATGAACATTATGACTCAGTTGTTAAAATTTGTTACTAACACACACTAGCATGGAACCAAATTAATTGCTTGTTATTATACCCCGCTTTGATAAAATGCCAAGCAACTATCAGCTCCCAGGTTTGCTTGCTTTGTGTTGTTGGTGTAGTTTTAGTCCTAAAGCTGATTTGAATAAAAAAATAACAAATGGGCTTAAAAGGCCCATAAAAGTCGGCAGCAGGGTAGCACAGTTTGTAGATTTGCTGCCTCTCTGCGAACAAATCCCGGTTCGGGGGCCTGTCTGGGTGGAGTTTGCATGTTCTCTATATGAGTGTGTGTTTTCTTCGTGTACTCCAGTTTCCTCCCACAGACCAAAAACATGCATGTTAGGCTGATTGGTAACTCTAAATTGCCCCTAGGTGAGAGAGAGAAAGTGTGAATGGTTGTTTGTCTTGTTTGTCTCTAGGTGTCCCTGTGATGGACTGTAGACATGTCCAGGGTGTCCCTGCCTCTTGCACAGTGGCTGCTGGATATGGACACCAGTGACCCTAACAGGAAGAAGCAGGCAAATACAACAGTTGTGTTCATGTGAGAATCTGAGCAGGTTTGTATACTCACTAAAAGCATGTGGAAAAATTGGAAATAATACTTTGTATAAACTAGCATGTTTAAACACACTCTTATTATGAAGGCTTGCCACAAATTCAAGATGGCAGACTTACCCAGCTGTGGCCCATCGCCCATCACCCGTCCATCCAGATTTAAGGCGGTCTTTCCTCAGCTCTTCCTGTTTGCCAGCCTAGCTGCATCCCTCCACCTCCCCATCTCCACCCGGGGTTTCAAGATCCTCAGTTCTCCCTTTTCTCCATCCCAACTGTGCCACCAGGTTCGGGTCCCGGGGGGGGGACATATCCATAATCTATCTCCCTATGCCGGACATTCAAGCTCTCAGCGGTCTGGCATGCATGCCCTCTGCCGGGGCCCGAGAGCCAAAGAACCCTAGTCAATAAAACCTTT
>JBBPBX010015897.1:0-15902 GCA_038048925.1 Garcialebias charrua
TTATGAAGAAACTGGCCAAGTTTGAACCAAATCGAGCGAAATCCCTAGGAGGAGTTCGTTCAAATGCGGAGGCTGTAAACGGCCAAAAAGGTGTAAAAATTTGGTAATCATTTCAAAATGGCCGCCTTACCATTTATCGTACAACGTTGGTGCCAGAGGGTTTTCTGTGCATCTTGGTGAGTTGGACAAGTGTACCAAATTTCACGATTCTACGTCAAACTAAGTCAATGCGGAGCGTATTTTGAAATTTTCTAGGGGGCGCTCTTGAGCCGTTTCTGTGGCGATTTTTGCCACGCCCCCAAAATATGTAATTTTTCACCAGTCCTGACGAGTCTGCCAAATTTGGTGAGTTTTCATATATGATAAAGCCCCCAAAATGCCACTTCTTTTGGGGGAAGAATAAAAATAAAAAAAATAATAATAATAAAAAAAATAATAAACAGTACAATTACAATAGGCCTTCGCAGCGCTTAGCTGCTCGGGCCTAATAATAAACACTACAATTACAATAGGTCCTTGCAGCGCTTCGCTGCTTCGGGCCTAATAAACACTACAATTACAATAGGTCCTTGCAGCGCTTCGCTGCTTCGGGCCTAATAATAATAAACACTACAATTACAATAGGTCCTTGCAGCGCTTCGCTGCTTCGGGCCTAATTAAAGCCGCAAGCGGCGTTGAGGCCCTCGCAGCTTAGCGCCGCTCGGACCTTATTGAGGCAACCGCGCGAGCTCCAGCTCGTCCGTTCGGTCGCCATTTCGAAGTCTCTCGTGTCTACTCCGCACCAGGGGGCACACGCACAATAAATCTGGTTCAGATCGGATGATGTCTCACTGAGATATAACAGTTTGAATAATCTAGGGGGCGCTCTGGAGTCACATGTTAAACCACAATATCAATGTGTCCACAAGGTCTCACTGATGATACACAATAAATCTGGTTCAGATCGGATGATGTCTCACTGAGATATAACAGTTTGAATAATCTAGGGGGCGCTATGGAGTTATATGTTAAACCACAATATCAATGTGTCCACAAGGGCTCACTGATTATTCACAATAAATTTGGTTCAGATCGGATGATGTATCACTGAGATATAACTATAGAAATAATGTAGGGGGCGCACTTGAGTCAAATGTTAGCCCACCATATCAATGTGTCCACAAGGGCTCACTGATGATGCACAATAAATCTGGTTCAGATCGGATGATGTATCACTGAGATATAACTATAGAAATAATGTAGGGGGCGCACTTGAGTCAAATGTTAGCCCACCATATCAATGTGTCCACAAGGGCTCACTGATGATGCACAATAAATCTGGTTCAGATCGGATGATGTATCACTGAGATACAACAGTTTGAATAATCTAGGGGGCGCTATGGAGGCTATTTGCTAATTAGCATAAACACCTGTTCAAGGGGTGGGTAATGATCGATCATAATGATTTTGGTACTCCTCAGATCAAATCTGTGGAGTTTAGAACCAAACGTATGGTGACGGCGTTACGTCTTACTTCGCCACGTCACCACGCCCACTTGCTCCACCCAAAACGAACAGTGCTGGAAAGCTTGTTACACCAACATGTCTTCGGTGACTGGATACAATGTCACGCTGATTAGGTAACAGGGATCCGATATGGACCGTTCAACGTAAAACTTTACACTTCCTGTTGTCAGGGGGCGTGGCTTAAGTGATGTCATGATTTGACCATACAGTTTTGCAGGGGACCGGATGTGGGTCAATCACTGAAGGTTTGATGTATTAGACAGTTTTCGTGTAAGAGCTGTAAGCGTTTCGTTTTTCATGGCGAGATGTCCAACTTTGAGGTCTGGCCCCGCCCCTTCAGCATGCATGAAAACGCACAGTTTTGATAACATTTGTTCCCCCGTGCCTTATGAAGAAACTGGCCAAGTTTGAACCAAATCGAGCGAAATTCATAGGAGGAGTTCGTTCAAATGCGGAGGCTGTAAACGGCCAAAAAGGGGTGAAAATTTGGTCATCGTTCCAAAATGGCCGCCTTACCATTTATCGTACAACATTGGTGCCAGAGGGTTTTCTGTGCATCTTGGTGAGTTGGACAAGTGTACCAAATTTCATGATTCTACGTCAAACTAAGGTCAATGCGGAGGGTATTTTGAATATTTCTAGGGGGCGCTCTTGAGCCGTTTCTGTAGCGATTTGCTAATTAGCATAAACACCTGTTCAAGGGGTGGGCAATGATCGATCATACTGATATTGGTACTCCTCAGATCAAATCTGTGGATTTTAGATCCAAACGTATGGTGATGGCGTTACGTCTTACTTCGCCATGTCGCCACGCCCACTTGCTCCACCCAAAACGAACAGTGCTGGAAAGCTTGTTACACCAACATGTCTTTAGTCACTGGACACAATGTCACGCTGATTAGGTAACACGGGTCCGATATGGACCTTTCAAAGTAAAACTTTACACTTCCTGTTGTCAGGGGGCGTGGCTTAAGTGATGTCATGATTTGACCATTCAGTAATGCAGGGGACCGGATGTGCGTCAATCACTGAAGGTTTGATGTATTAGACTCTTTTCGTGTAAGAGCTGTAAGCGTTTCGTTTTTCATGGCGAGATGTCCAACTTTGATGTCTGGCCCCGCCCCTTCAGCATTCATGAAAACGCACAATTTTGATATTGTTTGTTCCCCCGTGCCTTATGAAGAAACTGGCCAAGTTTGAACCAAATCGAGCGAAATCCCTAGGAGGAGTTCGTTCAAATGCGGAGGCTGTAAACGGCCAAAAAGGTGTAAAAATTTGGTCATCATTCCAAAATGGCCGCCTTACCATTTATCGTACAACGTTGGTGCCAGAGGGTTTTCTGTGCATCTTGGTGAGTTGGACAAGTGTACCAAATTTCACGATTCTACGTCAAACTAAGTCAATGCGGAGGGTATTTTGAAATTTTCTAGGGGGCGCTCTTGAGCCGTTTCTGTGGCGATTTTTGCCACGCCCCCAAAATATGTAATTTTTCACCAGTCCTGACGAGTCCGCCAAATTTGGTGAGTTTTCATATATGATAAAGCCCCCAAAAAGCCACTTAAAGAGGGACTAGAATAAAAATAATAATAATAAAAATAATAATAATAAACACTACAATTACAATAGGTCCTTGCAGCGCTTCGCTGCTTCGGGCCTAATTAAAGCCGCAAGCGGCGTTGAGGCCCGAAGCAGCTTAGCGCCGCTCGGACCTTATTGAGGCGACCGCGCGAGCTCCAGCTCGTCCGCTCGGTCGCCATTTCGAAGTCTCTCGTGTCTACTCCGCACCAGGGGTGCACACGCACAATAAATCTGGTTCAGATCGGATGATGTCTCACTGAGATATAACAGTTTGAATAATCTAGGGGGCGCTCTGGAGTCACATGTTAAACCACAATATCAATGTGTCCACAAGGTCTCACTGATGATACACAATAAATCTGGTTCAGATCGGATGATGTCTCACTGAGATATAACAGTTTGAATAATCTAGGGGGCGCTATGGAGTTATATGTTAAACCACATTATCAATGTGTCCACAAGGGCTCACTGATTATTCACAATAAATTTGGTTCAGATCGGATGATGTATCACTGAGATATAACTATAGAAATAATGTAGGGGGCGCACTTGAGTCAAATGTTAGCCCACCATATCAATGTGTCCACAAGGGCTCACTGATGATGCACAATAAATCTGGTTCAGATCGGATGATGTATCACTGAGATATAACAGTTTGAATAATCTAGGGGGCGCTCTGGAGTCATATGTTAAACAACAATATCAATGTGTCCACAAGGTCTCACTGATTATGCACAATAAATCTGGTTCAGATCGGATGATGTATCACTGAGATGGGACTATAGAAATAATGTAGGGGACGCATGAAGCGCAAGTTTGAGGCCTGGCCACGCCCCTTTAGCATAAACGAAAACGCAAACTTTTGATAACTTTTACTGTCCAATGTGTTAAGGGCATGTTAACCAAGTTTAAAGGCAATCCTTCAAAATCACTAAGAGGAGTTTGTTTAAATACGTAATTCAAAAACATCGGAAAATGACCTTTGACCCAAAATGGCCGACTTTGTTTTTGTTTTGGACCAGGGTTCCAAGAGACTTTTTTGTAGGTCCTGACAATTTACACATGTATACCACGTTTCATAATTCTGGGATAAAGCATGGCTGGGGGCTGATTTTTAAACTAAATTCTAGGGGGCGCTCTGGAAGAATCAGGCCACGCCCACTACATATTGGACTGCAGTCCTGTCGAGGGATGGATAAATATAGATCTTAGTGAATTTGGTGTAGCTGGGAGCTTATATTAGGAAGTTATTTTAGCTTGATGTTTCATGGAGAATGGCCAGATTTGAGGCTTGGCCACGCCCACATGCTTTGACATAGAAAAATTCTTTTGATAACTTTTGACCTTCAATGCCTCAAGATAGTGCTGACCGAGTTTGACGCCTGGATCTCGAAAGCTCTAGGACGAGTTCGCTCAGATATGACGTAAATGAAATAGACCAAATTGTGACTTTGACCTAAGGCCACGCCCACATGCTTTGACTTAGAAAAATTCTTTTGATAACTTTTGACCTTCAATGCCTCAAGATAGTGCTGACCGAGTTTGACGCCTGGATCTCGAAAGCTCTAGGACGAGTTCGCTCAGATATGACGTAATTGATGTTTCATGGAAAATGGCCAGATTTGAGGCTTGGCCACGCCCACATGCTTTGACATAGAAAAATTCTTTTGATAACTTTTGACCTTCAATGCCTCAAGATAGTGCTGACTGAGTTTGACCCCTGGATCTCGAAAGCTCTAGGACGAGTTCGCTCAGATATGACGTAAATGAAATAGACCAAATTTGACTTTGACCTAAGGCCACGCCCACATGCTTTGACTTAGAAAAATTCTTTTGATAACTTTTGACCTTCAATGCCTCAAGATAGTGCTGACCGAGTTTGACGCCTGGATCTCGAAAGCTCTAGGACGAGTTCGCTCAGATATGACGTAAATGAAATAGACCAAATTGTGACTTTGACCTAAAATGGCCGACTTCCTGTTGGCTTTGGACCATTGCTCCAAGAGACTTTTTTGTAGCTCCTGATGAGATACATATGTGTACCAAGTTTCATTATTCTAGGATAAAGCATGGTGTCAATAGACCTTTAAATGTCAAAGTTATAGCGTTTCGTTTGTTTCGGCGAGTACGCCAAGTTCACCGCTCCACCACGCCCCCTGAACATATACGAAAAGTCAATTTTTTTGATAACTTTTAAAGGCCCATGCCTTAACTGCATTCTGACCAAGTTTGAAGCCGATAGGTCGAACGCCTGAGAAGGAGTTCGTCAAAGTTCGACATGAGTAAAACTGAAAAATGACCAAAATTTGACCTTTGACCCAAAATGGCCGCCTACCTGTGCATTTTAGAGGGTACCTCCAATGTACTTTTTTTCTTGAATTGGGGAGATCTACATATGTACCGAGTTTCAGATCTGTACGACTTACGGTTTTCCCCAACTCACGTTAGGGGGCGCTGTTGAGCAGTTAGGCCACGCCCACTTGCGATTACACCAGATTCATAAAATTTTCGTTGGGGGACAATTTTGGGTGAAGTTTGGTGAGTTTTTGAATATGTTAAAGGCCCCAAACGGCCGCGCGAAGTGACGGAAAAATAATAATAATAATAATAATGAAGAAATCGAGCGATTACAATAGGCCTTCAGCAGAGCTTCGCTGCTTCGGGCCTAATGAAGAAATCGAGCGATTACAATAGGCCTTCAGCAGAGCTTCGCTGCTTCGGGCCTAATTAAAGCTGCAAGCGGCGTTGAGGCCCGAAGCAGCTTAGCGCCGCTCGGACCTTATTGAGGCGACCGCGCGAGCTCCAGCTCGTCCGCTCGGTCGCCATTTCGAAGTCTCTCGTGTCTACTCCGCACCAGGGGTGCACACGCACAATAAATCTGGTTCAGATCGGATGATGTCTCACTGAGATATAACAGTTTGAATAATCTAGGGGGCGCTCTGGAGTCACATGTTAAACCACAATATCAATGTGTCCACAAGGTCTCACTGATGATACACAATAAATCTGGTTCAGATCGGATGATGTCTCACTGAGATATAACAGTTTGAATAATCTAGGGGGCGCTATGGAGTTATATGTTAAACCACATTATCAATGTGTCCACAAGGGCTCACTGATTATTCACAATAAATTTGGTTCAGATCGGATGATGTATCACTGAGATATAACTATAGAAATAATGTAGGGGGCGCACTTGAGTCAAATGTTAGCCCACCATATCAATGTGTCCACAAGGGCTCACTGATGATGCACAATAAATCTGGTTCAGATCGGATGATGTATCACTGAGATATAACAGTTTGAATAATCTAGGGGGCGCTCTGGAGTCATATGTTAAACAACAATATCAATGTGTCCACAAGGTCTCACTGATTATGCACAATAAATCTGGTTCAGATCGGATGATGTATCACTGAGATGGGACTATAGAAATAATGTAGGGGACGCATGAAGCGCAAGTTTGAGGCCTGGCCACGCCCCTTTAGCATAAACGAAAACGCAAACTTTTGATAACTTTTACTGTCCAATGTGTTAAGGGCATGTTAACCAAGTTTAAAGGCAATCCTTCAAAATCACTAAGAGGAGTTTGTTTAAATACGCAATTCAAAAACATCGGAAAATGACCTTTGACCCAAAATGGCCGACTTTGTTTTTGTTTTGGACCAGGGTTCCAAGAGACTTTTTTGTAGGTCCTGACAATTTACACATGTATACCACGTTTCATAATTCTGGGATAAAGCATGGCTGGGGGCTGATTTTTAAACTAAATTCTAGGGGGCGCTCTGGAAGAATCAGGCCACGCCCACTACATATTGGACTGCAGTCCTGTCGAGGGATGGATAAATATAGATCTTAGTGAATTTGGTGTAGCTGGGAGCTTATATTAGGAAGTTATTTTAGCTTGATGTTTCATGGAGAATGGCCAGATTTGAGGCTTGGCCACGCCCACATGCTTTGACATAGAAAAATTCTTTTGATAACTTTTGACCTTCAATGCCTCAAGATAGTGCTGACCGAGTTTGACGCCTGGATCTCGAAAGCTCTAGGACGAGTTCGCTCAGATATGACGTAAATGAAATAGACCAAATTGTGACTTTGACCTAAGGCCACGCCCACATGCTTTGACTTAGAAAAATTATTTTGATAACTTTTGACCTTCAATGCCTCAAGATAGTGCTGACCGAGTTTGACGCCTGGATCTCGAAAGCTCTAGGACGAGTTCGCTCAGATATGACGTAATTGATGTTTCATGGAAAATGGCCAGATTTGAGGCTTGGCCACGCCCACATGCTTTGACATAGAAAAATTCTTTTGATAACTTTTGACCTTCAATGCCTCAAGATAGTGCTGACTGAGTTTGACCCCTGGATCTCGAAAGCTCTAGGACGAGTTCGCTCAGATATGACGTAAATGAAATAGACCAAATTTGACTTTGACCTAAGGCCACGCCCACATGCTTTGACTTAGAAAAATTCTTTTGATAACTTTTGACCTTCAATGCCTCAAGATAGTGCTGACCGAGTTTGACGCCTGGATCTCGAAAGCTCTAGGACGAGTTCGCTCAGATATGACGTAAATGAAATAGACCAAATTGTGACTTTGACCTAAAATGGCCGACTTCCTGTTGGCTTTGGACCATTGCTCCAAGAGACTTTTTTGTAGCTCCTGATGAGATACATATGTGTACCAAGTTTCATTATTCTAGGATAAAGCATGGTGTCAATAGACCTTTAAATGTCAAAGTTATAGCGTTTCGTTTGTTTCGGCGAGTACGCCAAGTTCACCGCTCCACCACGCCCCCTGAACATATACGAAAAGTCAATTTTTTTGATAACTTTTAAAGGCCCATGCCTTAACTGCATTCTGACCAAGTTTGAAGCCGATAGGTCGAACGCCTGAGAAGGAGTTCGTCAAAGTTCGACATGAGTAAAACTGAAAAATGACCAAAATTTGACCTTTGACCCAAAATGGCCGCCTACCTGTGCATTTTAGAGGGTACCTCCAATGTACTTTTTTTCTTGAATTGGGGAGATCTACATATGTACCGAGTTTCAGATCTCTACGACTTACGGTTTTCCCCAACTCACGTTAGGGGGCGCTGTTGAGCAGTTAGGCCACGCCCACTTGCGATTACACCAGATTCATAAAATTTTCGTTGGGGGACAATTTTGGGTGAAGTTTGGTGAGTTTTTGAATATGTTAAAGGCCCCAAACGGCCGCGCGAAGTGACGGAAGAAGAATAATAATAATGAAGAAATCCTGCGATTACAATAGGCCTTCAGCAGAGCTTCGCTGCTTCGGGCCTAATAATGAAGAAATCCTGCGATTACAATAGGCCTTCAGCAGAGCTTCGCTGCTTCGGGCCTAATTAAAGCCGCAAGCGGCGTTGAGGCCCGAAGCAGCTTAGCGCCGCTCGGACCTTATTGAGGCGACCGCGCGAGCTCCAGCTCGTCCGCTCGGTCGCCATTTCGAAGTCTCTCGTGTCTACTCCGCACCAGGGGTGCACACGCACAATAAATCTGGTTCAGATCGGATGATGTCTCACTGAGATATAACAGTTTGAATAATCTAGGGTGCGCTCTGGAGTCACATGTTAAACCACAATATCAATGTGTCCACAAGGTCTCACTGATGATACACGATAAATCTGGTTCAGATCGGATGATGTCTCACTGAGATAGAACAGTTTGAATAATCTAGGGGGCGCTATGGAGTTATATGTTAAACCACAATACAATGTGTCCACAAGGGCTCACTGATTATTCACAATAAATTTGGTTCAGATCGGATGATATCTCACTGAGATATAACTATAGAAATAATGTAGGGGGCGCACTTGAGTCAAATGTTAGCCCACCATATCAATGTGTCCACAAGGGCTCACTGATGATACACAATAAATCTGGTTCAGATCGGATGATGTATCACTGAGATATAACAGTTTGAATAATCTAGGGGGCGCTCTGGAGTCATATGTTAAACAACAATATCAATGTGTCCACAAGGTCTCACTGATTATGCACAATAAATCTGGTTCAGATCGGATGATGTATCACTGAGATAGGACTATAGAAATAATGTAGGGGACGCATGAAGCGCAAGTTTGAGGCCTGGCCACGCCCCTTTAGCATAAACGAAAACGCAAACTTTTGATAACTTTTACTGTCCAATGTGTTAAGGGAATGTTAACCAAGTTTAAAGGCAATCCTTCAAAATCCCTAAGAGGAGTTTGTTTAAATACGCAATTCAAAAACATCGGAAAATGACCTTTGACCCAAAATGGCCGACTTTGTTTTTGTTTTGGACCAGGGTTCCAAGAGACTTTTTTGTAGGTCCTGATAATTTACACATGTATACCACGTTTCATAATTCTGGGATAAAGCATGGCTGGGGGCTGATTTTTAAACTAAATTCTAGGGGGCGCTCTGGAAGAATCAGGCCACGCCCACTACATATTGGACTACAGTCCTGTCGAGGGATGGATAAATATAGATCTTAGTGAATTTGGTGTAGCTGGGAGCTTCTATTAGGAAGTTATTTTAGCTTGATGTTTCATGGAGAATGGCCAGATTTGAGGCTTGGCCACGCCCACATGCTTTGACATAGAAAAATTCTTTTGATAACTTTTGACCTTCAATGCCTCAAGATAGTGCTGACCGAGTTTGACGCCTGGATCTCGAAAGCTCTAGGACGAGTTCGCTCAGATATGACGTAATTGATGTTTCATGGAAAATGGCCAGATTTGAGGCTTGGCCACGCCCACATGCTTTGACATAGAAAAATTCTTTTGATAACTTTTGACCTTCAATGCCTCAAGATAGTGCTGACCGAGTTTGACCCCTGGATCTCGAAAGCTCTAGGACGAGTTTGCTCAGATATGACGTAAATGAAATAGACCAAATTTGACTTTGACCTAAGGCCACGCCCACATGCTTTGACTTAGAAAAATTCTTTTGATAACTTTTGACCTTCAATGCCTCAAGATAGTGCTGACCGAGTTTGACGCCTGGATCTCGAAAGCTCTAGGACGAGTTCGCTCAGATATGACGTAAATGAAATAGACCAAATTGTGACTTTGACCTAAAATGGCCGACTTCCTGTTGGCTTTGGACCATTGCTCCAAGAGACTTTTTTGTAGCTCCTGATGAGATACATATGTGTACCAAGTTTCATTATTCTAGGATAAAGCATGGTGTCAATAGACCTTTAAATGTCAAAGTTATAGCGTTTCGTTTGTTTCGGCGAGTACGCCAAGTTCACCGCTCCACCACGCCCCCTGAACATATACGAAAAGTCAATTTTTTTGATAACTTTTAAAGGCCCATGCCTTAACTGCATTCTGACAAAGTTTGAAGCCGATAGGTCGAACGCCTGAGAAGGAGTTCGTCAAAGTTCGACATGAGTAAAACTGAAAAATGACCAAAATTTGACCTTTGACCCAAAATGGCCGCCTACCTGTGCATTTTAGAGGGTACCTCCAATGTACTTTTTTTCTTGAATTGGGGAGATCTACATATGTACCGATTTTCAGATCTCTACGACTTACGGTTTTCCCCAACTCACGTTAGGGGGCGCTGTTGAGCAGTTAGGCCACGCCCACTTGCGATTACACCAGATTCATAAAATTTTCGTTGGGGGACAATTTTGGGTGAAGTTTGGTGAGTTTTTGAATATGTTAAAGGCTCCAAACGGCCGCGCGAAGTGACGGAAAAATAATAATAATAATAATAATAATGAAGAAATCGAGCGATTACAATAGGCCTTCAGCAGAGCTTCGCTGCTTCGGGCCTAATAATGAAGAAATCGAGCGATTACAATAGGCCTTCAGCAGAGCTTCGCTGCTTCGGGCCTAATTAACAAGGGACTCACTGGCAAAAAAAAATAAAAATACTATTTACAGCAGATAAACAGTGTCCAAGCGTATCTTTCAGACATAGAAAAACAATCAACTCTTGATTCATGTTCAGCAAGTGGTTACAAAGGTTGCAAAGTAAATTAAACCTTGTGACCCTGATTAATTTGCCGATATATATATGATCTATGACCAATGAGTTTGTTTCTTTGTAAGAATAAAGGCTACATATCCTATGGACATTTATTGTTAAAAAGTTCAATTGCTTCCTGTAGATTTCCTCATAATGTCCACAATGGTTTTAGAACCCCAGGATTAAGAAGCACCAATTTAAATTTAAACGTAACCTGTGACATTTTTTTCTAGATACAATAAAATATCGCATCTGTATTATCACGGATTTATCAATAGAAATTTTAAGACTGTTCGAAGTCCCAAAAAAATATATAAAACAGAAGATGAGTTTTTTTAAGTCGTCAAATTTCCGAGTCGTACTTGAATGCCGCAACACTGTCGGCGTACCCGAGTATGACGTCACGCGCTCGGACCGAGCCGTGACCTGCTGCTCCAGCTAGGCTAGGGATCCTCACGAACAGATGTTCCGCGAAAACCACAGTATTTAAAATGAAAATAAAAACACGCTTTTGGGGAGCAGTGTTTACTGGAAACAGATGAAACGGTGGAGACGGAAGAGAAAGCAGCGGTTTCAATGAGCGGACGTCATCATGTTTGAATTTTAAGTTTTTTCCGCAGCTAGCAGCTAAACGGGCTCGCGAAAGTGAAACGAAGAGCAGAAGCTTCATGCTAGGTTTAGATTAACTTCAGTCAAACTGAAATTAGGTAAGTTTGTTAACCATTTTTAACGTTTTATTCCGCAGACAACATTTTATATTTCGCTGTCACTAATATGGTTACTTCCTTGTTATGCTGATGTTATTATGGGATGTAGCTTGAATGTCAACATAAACCTTTTCTGGTCCAAACAAGAATTTAATGTATTTTGTGCTTACATTGGTGTAAAACACTTTGTATTTGTTGGATGTGACGATCCTCCTGGTGTGGTAAATTAAACATGTAGATGTCTGTACTTTCATATTTTGGATACTAGACTTTATAATTAACGTTGATTATTTTTTATTTATGCAGTTTCACAGCATTTGTTTCAGTCTCCACTCCTATTGTCTTGTATTCATGATGGGATTGTGGCTCTGCTTCCTGAATCAGACTTTTGCAATCTTGTTACTTTGAAACCCTCATAAATGTAATTTATTAATTTATAATACATGTACTGTACTGTAAATCTGTGCAGTTCACCAAGGGATGATAAAAATATATACTGGTGGACAAACTCAAATATTCAAGCCATTTTTGGGGTTAAACACCTGAAACAGCCTGAGTCCTGCAGGCTTTTAGTACCATAGATGTCCCCGTCACTGTGGAACAGCTTGGTATCATAACATGTATGATAATTTTTTCAATCTTTAGCTGTTCAACCTTTGCCATCTTTTATCTATTTTATTTCATAAGCCTTAATGATAACAGGTTTCCTTATAGCTGCACAACAATTTAGTCCCAGTTTAGTTTTAGTTCTCTGCAATGAGTGCAAAACAATTTTGCTTTTGCATTTAATCTTGTCTAACACGATTGTTTGAGGAACTAACTTGTTGTATACCGGTAAGTTAGGCTTCAGCTGCCAGCTGAAAGTCAGGTGGTAACTATTTTTAGGCGCTCAGTGTATTGTATGGCTGCTTTCTGCATCACCTGTTGCAGCAGTTTGTTTAATCCTCATCATCTGCCTCTACAGAATCATGATTACTTCCTGAGCTACAGCTGGAGGTTCTTCATCATGGATGCCTAAAGACCCATCGGACACCAGCGGCTCCCCCAGTCGCTTCTGGTTGTTTTGGATTAGAAGGCCCCCCCGTCCAGCCATTCTGGCCTCCCGAGCAGAGGGAGCAAACAGATGGGGGCCTGCTGCTGTAAAGCTGAAATTCCCTGTGGCAGTGTGGAGGAAACGAGAGTTTTACTGAAAGACGACTCAAAAACCACATGCATTAGTGAAAAAGTAGAAGTCCACTCTTGCAATCTCGAAGGAGACGATGACATGGGGTAAGATTCATTGTCTCAAAATGTGACGCAAAGTCTGTTGTGTTGTTTCGATTTGAAAACGTGTGGAAAGGATTTAAAAATGTTCCTGCAAGTGCATTCTTGTTTCGTAGCTCAAGTCTAAGCGACAACTCAAAATGTAAATATGAACGCCTTAAAGTTTGACTTGTGGAAAAACAAAACAGTTGCAGTCAGAACTAACGTTAACAGCCACTCATCACAGACATGAATATCTCATTAATTTGGGTTTTTAATAGTTTGAACTGTCCAAACAGGCTCAAATATTTAGTACACCCATCTCCAGTAATATTCAAATTTCTCTTAGCAAGTTGCACCTCGATCACAGACTTTGTGTAGCCATCAACAAGCTTCTTGCCTGTTTCTGGCTGATATTTAGTCACTACTTTTGTCAGTGTTGGTGGAATTAATTGGTTTTATGGCATAAACCCAACTTTTAAATATATTCCACATAATGTCATAGGGTTGGGGCTTTGGGAAAAGTCATTTCAGAAGCCTAATGTTAGCAGCTTTATCCAATCAGAAAGCAGCTTTGATGTGTGTTTGGATCATTGCCCTGCTGGAACACAGCTGTGCCCACGTTTCAACTGTATTGCTGTTGATTTTGCGTAGGTGAACACTTTGGAGTGGTCCTTTTGTTATTTCATTTACTTAATGCAATGAAACGGTACCACGGCATGATGATAACACCACCATGCTTGGCAGTTGGTAAAGCGTTTTAGGGTTGAAAACCTCACCGTGGCTCTTTTAAACTTACTTGTCATTGTGGTCAAATAGCTCAGTGTTTGTCTTGACGGAAAAATGTATTTTCCCTGGAGATTTTTGGCCTGTGTATGTGTGTCAGCTTCACATATTCTTCCAAGCTTGATGTTGCTGCTTTTGCAGCAGGGACCTCTTCCTTGGCCAGTACTCTCTCACTGGTGTTCCAGCAGTTTCCAGTTCATTGCTAGATTGAGCCTTGGTGGTTCCTGGGTTGTTCTTTAACATTCCTAACAAGTTGTTTTTACAAGTGGTGACATGTTCAAATGGACTTGGACTTTTACATTGTTTTAGAATTAGTCGGTGCAAGGAATACTGTAAAACAAGTCAATTTTATGCTGACAAAAGACTTACAAGACACTGTCTGAGACTGAGATCCCTTCTGGCCACCTTGATGTGACTTCTGAATGAACTGAGGCAAAAAGGGAGGGGGGTGTCTTAAGCCATCTAGGCCTGTCACGATAACAAATTTTGCTGGACGATTAATTGTCTCAGAAATTATTGCGATAAACGATAATATTGTTTGAGATTTGACAATAATTAGTCATGTCAAATTTAAGAGGAAATTTTAATTTTTGTGTGTAGTACCTTTGTTTGACCACTGGAAAGCAGTATAAGACAGTTTGAACTGAAGGATGGATAGTGAGGGAGCAGCAGCGTGTCTCTTTAAGAAAAATGGGAGGGAGGCCCCTTGACGTGACATGGGCTGTCTCCTTCCTGTTTTTCAGTTCTCAAAATGATGGACCCTCTGTGTGGTTTGAGCTCTTTTTTTTTTTTAATATATATATTTTTTGCTTTTTCGGGCGCTAGTGGCCTTTATTGGAGAGGGCGAAGCAGGTAGAGAGGGAGGAGACACCACAGAAATGTGCTCGTCGGTTCTGGGACGTGAACCCACGACGCCTGTGGAGAGGCTCAGCCTCCCGCATATGTACCGCCCGCTTTAACCACTACACCAAAGCTGCGGCACTGTGGTTTGAGCTCTTTAACATAGCATTTTTCACACATAGCTTTTAATAATAAATAAAAAAATCAGTAAACAATTTCTCAACTTCTTTTTGTAGAGAAAAACAACTTTTTACACGAAGGCAAAGGTTTCAACTGTGAATCTTTGGAACTTCGACAAGACGGAGGTTTTTTTCCCCCGAGGTCGGCCAGTTAGCTTAACTCGTAGCTTAGCTTCTCAGCTTAGCTGCTTTTAATCATCTCAAAACATGATTTTGGAAATTTAAAACAGATTTAAAAGCGAAAGGGAGGGGGTCAGTGAAGAGCACCAGAGTTGAGCCTTTTGTCATCCAATGTATTAAGTAGAAAGAGAGACACAAAGAAATGATAAAGCCGATAAACTAAAGAGGTCGATAATTTCCCATTTATCATGTGATTAATTGATTTACTGTTTATTGCAACAGGCCTAAAGCCATCGCACTCTGTCCCCCAAAGTGAGGTAGTAAATGAGGCGAAATGGTTCGCGTGAAGAATTAAGCTGTGATGTTACGTCACATTGTGATGAAGTGATGGCAGTAGTGTGCAACCACCCGGCTTATTGGATTAAGCAACTACAAACACATTTGTTACTGAGGGAATATCACTGACACACAGTTTGACTTATTTGACTGATTTGTTTAGCTTAATGCGCCTTATAATCCGGTGTGCCTTATAGTCCAAAAAATATGGTAATTCATTATGTTCTGTGTCTTAAAAAAGTTAAGTCTGGTCCTCTGAGCATGCATCAGTATATTATGTTCTGTGATTGACACAAAGCAAGTCAAGTCAAGTTATCTTTATTTCTAGAGCACAGTTAAAACAGATAAACTGTTATCAAGGTGCTTCACAAACAATGCATGTAGAGCGTGAAGAAAAGTGGTCCCAGAATAGAGCCCTGTGGGATCCCGCAGGAAAGAGACATTGAAGTGGATGCCATTTGTTACGTGGTGCTTCACAACGACCCAGCTGAGTTCTGCTCCACGCCGCTGCTCTGCCCACTTCATTTCTGCAAGCTTGCATCTTTGAGAAGTGGCCGGCTCAATCTGGGATTTATGAGCAGTCAGGGGGAGCATAAAGATGGACGTTCTCTTTTTCTACG
>JBBPBX010015897.1:16385-40358 GCA_038048925.1 Garcialebias charrua
AAGAACCCTCAAACATTTTTCTAACATATTTGTGTTCGTAAAAAAGAAAAGAAAAAGGGTCTTATGTTTGTTTTTGTTGTGTTCTTTGATATTGCTCATTTTGTGTTATGTCTTTCAGAGGAACTCAAGAGAAAGAGGCGATGAAGCAGCTTGAGAACAATGAGAAGTCCAGTAACACTCAGGAAAATGGACTTTTACAGCAAGAAAACACTGCGCTTCCTCCAAGTGACGAGTGTAAACTTGAAGACACCACCACAGCACAACCTGAAGCGAGGGAAGCCACTCCTGACAATGGAAATGTTTTAAACTTGCTGGAGAACGTCAGTACAGCTCATTGTGAGGATGCTGTAGCTTCAGATAAAAAACTGGAACCACATGAAGAAGATCCAGCCTCTGTACGGGAGAAAGCTGCACAGGGTA
The DNA here is from genome assembly GCA_038048925.1 of Garcialebias charrua. Lineage (NCBI taxonomy): Eukaryota > Metazoa > Chordata > Actinopteri > Cyprinodontiformes > Rivulidae > Garcialebias > Garcialebias charrua. Next base: position 16,806 of record JBBPBX010015897.1, read on the forward strand.
TTTCACCTCCATCTAAAGCAGACTGCCCTGAAAGCCCTCCCCGTCCTGAGACAAACACATCAACAGAGCACATTACGGCAAGCATTTCTCCAGCTGATGTTAAAGAAGGATGCTGCAAAGATGCCAAACCATCAGGAGAGTTAACGCAAAACAATGAAGCGTTATCTGCACCCAAGTCTGAGCTCACTGCAGCAGCGGGTCAGGCTGCGTCCAGCTCTGAGGTCGCTTTGGAGACAAACCCTGAGGCTTCCAGCTGGTAAGTTACATGACAACACGTTTTATTATGAATAATGAGAATGTGTGTCAAAGATTATATTCATCTTTAAACTTCATGATTTTAGTGTCGGTTCTGCTTAAAATGTGTTATCTGTTGCAAAAAATGCTTAATCCAAGTGACTGAGTCCGCGAAGATGACTTAAACAGGTCAGGAAAAAAACTTTATTGGACTTGGAGTGCAACAAGAGTATTTAATCTAAATTCAGTGTACAGGGGCAGCAAGAGTGGTCACAGCTCACCTTTTTCCACTGAGTCCCGTTTCTTAACATAAACAGCTTTTTATACTTTATATCAGTCTGGCAGGGTGTTTGCAGCTAACTCTGTCCTGCTGCATTTTATACAGTTGTCTAGTACCGTATTCATTCAACCTTTATTTAGGCAGGTTAATCTCATTGAGCCTCGAGGACTCTTGTATCATTTACAAGAGAGACCTGTTTTCAACAAAGAATGATGACAACGGCAACAGTAGATTTTCCTTGAACAATCAACAATAGACGAACATAAGAGAGAAATACAGATTTGTTTTTTTTACAAGTTAAAACAAAGATGTCAAAGTAGCAAAACAGACACAGATTATAAGGTAGATGTAGAAAATCAAAAACGGGAACATGTCTGCATTGGCCCCCGCCAGGATTTCAACAGACTCCCAAAGCCATCCAGAATAGGGGTGGGCGATATTACCAAAAAATGATATCACGATATATTTTTTGAAATACCCCGATAACGATATCAGACGATATTTCACAACAGTCACCAGAATACAAAAAAAATATTCATATTTAACAAGCAAAAATATATATACCGCACCAGCCGCCACTGAGGTGTGCGGTAATGACTATTCTAACACTTTAACACATTTTAAAAGAGCATACAGTAAATAAAAATAATAATTTCTTACTTTAAGCGGCAGCTTCTGTCATCAGTTTGCTGTTAGCTCCAGCTGTTAGCTCCAGCTGTTAGCTCCAGTTGTTAGCACCGCTGCGTTACGTCTGAGCTTCGCAGCTTTCTGTAGCACCACGCAGTTTAAACCCTTTACAGAAGGACTGTTAGTATCCTAACTTCATACAGTTGGAGACAGAAAAAGTTTTAATGACTTACCGACGCCGCAGTCTGTGCGCGCCGCGTTCAGCTGTTAGCATTTTAAGCCTCGGATATAGTCGCGCTTTGGTCCGCAAGCTGGAGCGCGCGTGCTGCGCGCGCACTGTGCATGCGTTTATAGTGTGGCACGGCAGCGCATGGCAAAGTGCTGTTCTTTTACTGACCAGCAGGTGGCAGTACCCTCTAAAACCTGTGCATATGTTGCAAGAAAGGGTGTAGAAGAAGAAATCTACCGTAGAAGAAGAACTGTTTGAAATCACACAACAAAAACAAATGGCTTTCCGCTCGCTCGGGGAATTTAAAACATTTGAATCACATAAAAAACATTCCTCCATGCGTCGCGACGCCGTTTCCACGACCACAGCGGCGCAGACAGTTGCAGATTCTGGCGTGAAGGCTGTCGGGGAGGTCCCTACCCGACCTGTCAATCAATTCGGCGCGCGCGCTAGGCTTGCGGAGCTTCAAAATTTGGGAGGTGCACGACCACGCGCGAAACCAACGCGCTGGCCAAAGCGCGGGGGCGGGGACGTCGCGTTTGCGTCACTTTGGCCGCGCGCCCTATGCGACGCGTCAACTATATCCGAGGCTTTAGCCCCCAAACCCGCAGCTCCGGGCAGTCCGGTTTAGCTGCACGCACCTCCTAAAAGGTTGTCGGCTTTATTATTCCAAGTTAGCGCGTTGTCCCCCGATGTCTTCGGCTTCCAGTCCGACATCGAGGCGAGCTCCAGGGACCTCTGATCGCTCAAAGCCGGCTGCCCGGTGAAGCTACGAGGATGCAGCTATGAGGCTAATGCTAGCTCGTTCCTCCTCCTCGGGTTCGGTGTGCGCGCGCATGCGTATTAACAAAATGTAGGGCATCTCCACATGAAGGCAGTCTCCACGGAACACCGGCTGCTGTCTGCTGCTTCACGCGGTCCGCGTTCCTCCACAAAACCACCGTTATCGCAAAGTGACGCAGTCAAATGACGTCATCATAGGATGCCGCGATATAATTTTTTTCACCGGTGTCAAAAAATCCACCGGTATTATCGTAGACGAGACGATATGGCCCACCCCTAATCCAGAAAGCAGGAGCGGAGCAGGAGAAGCCCCCCCGCCAAGCCCAGCTCCCACAGACGGAACACCGCAGGCAATCACGTCCCGAAGGCGCACGCCGCAGCCGCACTCACGTATTAGTATTAGTGTTCAAACGTACTGTAATCTACTTAGGAGTTCCATCCATCCATTCATTTTCTTCTGCTTATCCGGGGTCGGGTCGCGGGGGTAGCAGCCTAAGTAGGGAGGCCCAGACTTCCCTCTCCCCAGCCACTTGGAGCAGCTCCTCCGGGGGAATCCCAAGGCGTTCCCAGGCCAGCCGAGAAACATAGTCCCTCCAGCGTGTCCTGGGTCTTCCTCTGGGTCTCCTCCCGGTGGGACATGCCCGGAACACCTCACCAGGGAGGCGTCCAGGAGGCATCCTAACCAGATGCCCGAGCCACCTCAACTGGCTCCTCTCGATGTGGAGAAGCAGCGGCTCTACTCCGAGTCCCTCCCGGATGACTGAGCTTCTCACCCTATCTCTAAGGGAGAGTCCAGACACCCTGCGGAGAAAACTCATTTCAGCCGCTTGTATCCGAGATCTCGTTCTTTCGGTCACAACCCAAAGCTCATGACCATAGATGAGGGTAGGAACGTAGATCGATCGGTAAATTGAGAGCTTTGCCTTTTGACTCAGCTCTCTCTTCACCACGACAGACCGGTACAGCGCCCGCTTCACTGCGGACGCTGCACCTATCCGCCTATCGATCTCACGCTCCAGTTTTCCCTCATTCGTGAACAAGACCCGAGATACTTAAACTCCTCCACTTGGGGCAGGACCTCCTCCCCGACCCGGAGAGGGCATGCTACCCTTTTCCGGCTCAAGACCATGGCCTCGGATTTGGAGGAACTGATCCTCATCCCGGCCGCATCACACTCTGCTGCAAACCGCTCCAGTGAAAGCTGTAGATCACGACCTGATGAAGCCAATAGGACCACATCATCTGCAAAAAAGCAGGGACTAAGGCCACCAAAACGGATCCCCTCAACACCATGGCTGTATATAGAAATTCTGTCCATAAAAGTTATGAACAGAATCGGTGACAAAGGGCAACCTTGGCAAAGTCCAACTCTCACTGGGAATGAGCCTGACACTGCTGGCAATGCGTACCAAGCTCTGACACCAGTCATACAAGGACCTAACAAACAATACAAGGACCTAACAGCCCGCATCAAAGGTCCTGTTACCCCATACTCCCAGAGTACCCCCTACAGGGTTCACCCAAGGGACACGGTCGAACATCTTCTCCAAGTCCTAATAGCATATATAGACTGGTTGGGCAAACTCCGATGCACTCTCCAGGACCCTGCTGAGGGTGTAGAGCTGGTCCAGTGTTCCACGACCAGGAAGACCAGGAAGAAAATTGCACTGCTCCTCCTGAATCCGAGGTTCGACTATCTGACGGACCCTCCTCTCCAGAACCCCTGAATAGACCTTACCAGGGAGGCTTAAAGCTTAAGTATCTAACTTGTTTTTTAAACATATTTCTTCACTCGGCCACTATCTCCTGATATATGGATGTTTGACAGGTAATATCTGAAAAAAAAATAGTCCTCTGGCGTCTCCCGGTGGTAATAAAAGCATTTATAAAAACCAGAGCGCCCCTCGGTTAACCAGCCAATAAAAACAGAGCTTCTAACTTCTCACCCCCTAACTCACGCCCCCGCCTGTCAACCCTGCAGCGACCGCGCAGGTTCTCGTTGAAATAATTGCAAAGCGATGCAAAACTGTTTTGTATGTGACACAAATGTATTAAATATCCCTTCTTCATCCCAGTTCTGGACTTTTCTTTGTTTTTTTTGCCAAAAGTCAGGGGATCGTTTCCTCCTCCAGACCTCGACTGACAGAAATGAGGAAGTCACGAGCGAATTAAATCATGTCCAACGTGGCTGCGTGAAGCTCTGCAGATTTCAGGGTGTTTTTGTTTTGCTGGACCAGTGCTCCATGTTTTTATTTTATTTTTTAGAACGTTTTATTAACATATAATCACAGAACTTTGCAGCGCCTGAGACGGGACGTAGTGGAGGCGGAGCATTCCAGGCTGCAGCACGAGCGAGGTGGAGCTGAGTCATATATGGCTCTGAGTGAGGAGGGACCAGAAACGTGTCTCTGTTCAAAATGTTTCTAAGTGCCAGCATGTTCAAAAACTACATATAGCACCTTTAAGAGTGTGATCCCCCTGTACAGTAGTTGGAACACACTCTACGGTTCCCCTTTTTGAATAGGGGAACCACCACCCCAGTCTGCCAATCCAGGGGAACTGCCCCCGATGTCCACACAATATTGCAGTAAGCCAACACAACCCCACAACATCCAGAGCCTTAAGGAACTCCGGTCCAATCTCATCCACCCCCGGGGCCCTGCCACTGAGGAGCTTTTTAACCACCTCAATGACTTCAGCACCAGAGATATCAGTAAGCCAACACAACCCCACAACATCCAGAGCCTTAAGGAACTCCGGTCCAATCTCATCCACCCCCGGGGCCCTGCCACTGAGGAGCTTTTTAACCACCTCAATGACTTCAGCACCAGAGATCAGAGAGCCCGACCCATAGTCCTCAGGCTGCGCTTCCTCAGTGAAAGACATGCTGGTGGGATTGAGAAGGTCTTCGAAGTTCTCCGCCCGCCAACCCACGACATCCCGAGTTCGAAATACGACATACTGTACCTTAGGAGTTCGTATTTATGAAAAGTTGTGATTCATCACAGCCTAAACAATATTATATTGCAGTTCCTTTATGTTGCTGTAGCCTACTGAGTTTTCCATTTTAAGATTAATATGCTCACTCCTTTTCATGCCCAAGTTTTAATCTAAAAACTTGCAGTAATTGATGGGGTGACTCCTCCACCACCACACCAAGTTTTAGCTGAGTGTTTGTAAAGTTTACCGGGTTACAGCCAGTTCTGTGTTTCTTTGAGTTTCATTCAAATCTAATCAGAGTCATAAATATATTTTACTAACAGAGAAATGCACACCTTTCGTGGTGCCAGGAGGCTTTCTCAATCTTGACTAGAGAAAGCCTCCTGGACAGGAAGTGGAACATCTTCAACTAGTCCAGATGTTTTTTCTAAAGAGATTTTTTTTCCAACTCTGAGTGACCAAATTAATCTGTTTTCTTGAATTTGTGTGAATCAAGTAAAATCATGCTTCTTCTCAGCAAGAAGGTTGCTGGTTCAAATCCCAGCCAGGGGCCATTCTGGGTGGAGTTTGCATGTTCTCTCCGTGCATGCGTGGGTTTCCTCTGGGTACTCCAGTTACCTCCCACAGACCAAAAACTTACATATTAGGCTGATTGGTAACTCTAAATTGACCCTAGGTGTGAGTGAGAGAGTGAATGGTTGTTTGTTTTGTTTGTCTCTGTGTCCCTGTGATGGACTGGAGACATGTCCAAAGTGTCTCCCGCCTGTCGCACCACTGTGCACCAGTCACCACCATGACCTGAAAAGGAAAAAGTGTGTTAAATGGATGGATGGATGGATTGATAAATGGATTATGAATGAACATGAAGTATTGGCAAGCTGCTTCATTATATTTACAGTGTTTTGTACTGTTTTATCAGGCTTTTTAGATTGCACAATATTTGCATTTTTTCATTCATTCAACCTTTATTTAAACAAGTTAGTCCCATTGAGCCACGGGGACTCATTTACAAGAGAGACCATGTGTTTGCTGCCTCAAGTTCATCACCCCTTAAATCAATAACTGCCTAAAATATATCAGGTCAGGTAGTACAGTACATGACTTAAAGCACAGTTTTGAAAGAATCTGTCTTTCTGACCCCTCTGCAGTGCTGTGACAGTGGGTTTGGACAATAGTGGCTCTCCTTGCAAGGACAGACCTGTGGAGAAAAAAGACTCCCAGTCCATTCCTTCTGGAGTGGAGCCCACAGGACTTGACCTCAGTGAGGAGACACGTGACTGTGAGAGCTCTACAAAAACCACAGAAGCCACATCTGCAGCAGATGCTAAAAACAGGTCAGCAGGTTCAGAGTTTATAAAGAAGCACTACTGTATGTTGTTTTGGTTTGCATCAACTTTTTAATTGCACCATTGTATCCACTAGGGGGAGCACTTGATCACTCAGACATGTACTCCCCCACCAACATTTGCAGGAAACTAAGCATAGTTGTAATACAAAATATAATACATTAATCTGTTGAAATAAGGTGTCAGTAATAAAGCTGTATATGTAAACATGAAATGTGACTTTGTTTTGCAGTTTAACGTTTGATATGGATGAAAAGCGAAGTCCTGAGGGTTCAGGTGCTGAGAACTTGAAAGAGATAATGTCCTCGGAGAAAACCAAACAGGATGCTGTGGAGGAAACCGTCCTGAAAGAGCAAGACAAAGATGTTCCCAAAATAAAGGAGGATGATGGATTGAAGAAGGAAGAGGTGGCTGCTCAAACAGAAACTGAGACTCCACCTGAGGAAGATCCTGAGAGCCAGGAGGCCTCGGACGAAGAGGCCAACGATGGACCTGGAACTGGAGACAAAGACAGTCCAGGGAACAGGTTTGAAAAGATCATTTTAGATGTTTTATAGCTCTGCAGTGGATTTCAGCCTTGTATGTCTTGTAGCTGCTTTTTATGTGCAGAAGATGAAGTCAGAGGAGGTTAAAATGATCTAATTGTGTTTGTAACGCATAAAAAAGGTAAAAAATATATGTTAATTAAACAGGAATGTGCTAAAATACACAATTAATACTTGTTCATTTCATTGTGAGTTTAAAGTATATACAGTATCTGATATTTAGTATGAATTTTCCTGGTAACAGATTTCAGAAAATTCAATTACCGGTACCTGATTTCTTACGGTTATATCAGTTGTTACAGGTAGTGAAGTGAGTGGTAATTTATTAATAGGTTGTTGTTGTTTTTTTTTTCTTCAGTTTTTGATTTGTAAATATTTGGTGTACAAGAAAATGATCTACAGCTCTGAAAAAGAGATCACGCTCACACCAACTTTTCAGTGTTGTTTTTAAAAAGTGATTTTTTTTTTCCCTTAGTGAAGAAGATCTGTACAGAGGAGCTGAGCAGCTGTCCCCATCACAAAGTAATAGAAACTGTTTTCAGCTCATGCTTTATATTTATGTCATCAAATAGCTCAAAATACTTCATTAGGTTTGTTACAGTCATGTGAAGTGTAACCTTTTGTGGATCTTCTATCAGTTTTAAAGGTGGAGGACAAATGCAGTTTGTCTCCTGCTGTGGATATTCTGTTTTACAGCAAGAGAGAGTGGAAAGGAAATACAGCCAAAAGTACTCTCATTAAAAAGGTTGGTTCTTTTGGATGTGGTTTAAAATGAAAGCCGGTTATTTTTGTGTTGACGCCTGATGAGAGGCTTCCTGCGTTGTGTGTGTGTGTGTGTGCCGCTGCAGGGTTATAAAGAAATGTCCCAGAAGTTTGACGGCGTGAGGAGAGTAAGGGGGGACAATTACTGCGCCCTCAGAGCCACGTTGTTCCAGGTGTTGTCCCAAAGCACCGCGGTGCCGGTGTGGCTGCAAGAGGACAATGTTATCATGGTAAATGTTTACACACTATGTCACACCGAAGTACATTCATTCATCTATACAACTGTGTTTATTGGCGATCGGAGATATGCAGCAAGTCTGTTTTACCCAATGGACAAAGAAAGTTCTCAAAACATTGTTTTTAAAGTTGCATAAAAATTCTAAATCTTAAAAAAAAAAAAAAAAAATCACCACTTATTTTCAGCAGGGGTCACAAGATCTTGATTTATATACCGTACATATTTATGTGTACAATATTTATATACTAGAATTTACTCTCAGGTTTAGTTTTGAAGCCACTCAGGGTGTAATTACCAGCACACAAAAAATCAGTGAGCTTCTCAAGAGTCTCAAGAAATTGTATATGATAATTACTAGGGATGTAACGGTACACGTGGGTGTACCGAACCGTTTCGGTACGGCACGTTCGGTCCACCTGCGTACCGTTCCGGTTATTTTTTCACTTATTAAACGTTAACGGGAGAATATATGCGCCACAGAACTATAATTCCTAGGCGAGTTTCAGCATGGCACTATTATCTTGCAGCACGCGTAGCATTAGCAGCCTAGCTTCTCGTTGCGGTCTCCTGTTTGTGAACGTTATGGCTTCCTTGTTAAAAGCCGAGCGCAAATCCAAAGCTGTGTGTGGACGTTGTTTCACGGAGATTGGATCTGCAGCAGACAACACGTCTTAACTTGTTAATGGACTTGAAACAACGTCATCCAAACGTGAACATTTTCTACAAGAAAGAAAAGCAGCTTGTTGTAAACACCGAACAGCAGCATTTAAAGCTCCGCTGACATAATCTTTTAACTTTCCATAAAATGGCACAACATATATATATATATATTAAGATTGACCTCTGATCGTTTTTGCTAAAACAATGTGAAATTAATGAAAATTCCTCTCCAAAATAGTTTAAAATTAGCGCCGTTTATTTACACGGTAAATTCGGGTTTTTCCGGTCACGTGATTGTGACATCACATACAGATCTCTGCTCCAACGGCACATTTAATACAATGAATAAAGATACAAACGCATCCATCGAATTTAGCCATTTAAAACTTTAGATTTTAGCGATTTGGCTTCAGTTCGTGAAGAAGAAGTTATTTTGAGTGATCAAAAATCAAACAGCATGGTTTCTTTTGTCCGTGCTGCTTTTTTTTCAGGTGAGGTTTCACATTCAAAATGCGAGCAGCAGATGTCAGCAAAGCCATTGTGATTCCTCTTCCAGAGCACTGTAAGATATATCACGATGGCTTTGCTGACATCTGCTGTTCACTTCATGTATAACTTCTTCTTCACGAACTGAAGCCAAATCGCTAAAATCTAAAGTTTTAAATGGCTAAATTCGATAGATGCGTTTGTATCTTTATTCATTGTATTAAATGTGCCGTTGGAGCAGAGATCTGTATGTGATGTCACAATCACGTGACCGGAAAAACCCGAATTTACCGTGTAAATAAACAGCGCTAATTTTAAACTATTTTGGAGAGGAATTTTCATTAATTTCACATTGTTTTAGCAAAAACGATCAGAGGTCAATCTTAATATATATATATATATATATGTTGTGCCATTTTATGGAAAGTTAAAAGATGATGTCAGCGGAGCTTTAAACAGCCTTCATCAGGTAATTCAGATCGGTCCAGAGCAATAACACAAACTGTTGGAGTTTTTAAAGCTCTGGATCTACGTCTGAATGTTGTTGATGCGTCGGCTTTAAAGTTCTTGAGCATCGCTACGACATCCATCATGTCAACACTTCAGCCAAAAAGTTCAGCACTTTATGAAAAAGTTAAAACGGATGTTGTCAACAAGTCCTGGAGCAAATTAAACCCTTGCCATGATGATGATGATGATGATGATGATGACCGAGAGATTCAACCACCTCAACCGTTCAAGAAGAGGTATAGTTGTTTTATTATTATTATCTAATTAACCTTTTTAATTTAAAATTATAATACTGTACCCTGATGCATGCTCAATAATCCAGGTAGAAAAATCCAAAAAAGCTAAGTCTGGTCCTCTGGACATTCAAAAAAAAAAAAAAGCAAAGCAAAAAAAATTTGTAGAAACGTTTCGTCTTTCGTCCGAAAGACTTCCTGAGGCCCTGTACACACGTAGCCTGGTGTTTGAAAAACGAATATCTGCACAAAAAAAATATCTCTGTACATGCATGTTCAGATATTTAAAACGTTCGTCTACATGTTCCCGGTTATTTTCACCACAGAACGTTGTAATGAATATGCTGAACCCATAGGTGGCAGTGTAGTGCCGTCACAACCCTTCAAAGCAAACCACAACTTCCTGTTATTATATCTTTCTTTTTTTTTTCATTTGTGTGGACAGACCACGAGGTTGAACTACTATTAAATACCGTGTTGGAGTACAAAGTTAATAAAACGCAGGAAAATGTCGACTGGGAATCATGTCAGAGCAGGTATGTTGACTTTTTAGCTTTTATTTTTCGCCGAGCATTATGTGACGTCAGCGCCACTCCAGCTGGAGCAAAAACCTCCGGTTCTGAAAGTCCACACGCAGACTCGAAAGCGGAGAACTCTCAAATCTCCACTTTGGTCAGAGTTTTTTTATTATTCGTTTATAGTTACATAAACCGGAGTTCACGTGTGGATGAAAGGCCAAACCGCATGATAAACTGTTCGGTTTTACTGATATCCGGCTACATGTGTACAGAGCCTTAGACTGAGGTGCTCAGACTGAGGAAGTCTTTCGGACGAAAGATGAAACGTTTCTACAATTTTTTTTTTTTTTTTTAATGTCCAGAGGACCAGACTTAGCTTTTTTAGATTAAAATTATAATCTTATTAACTCGTTGTTGTTGTTTTTGCCTCTTTGTGTTTTATGTCCAGTCTGGAACAGAGATAGCAGCTGACTTCTTCCTCTTCAGAGAACTCCACCAGATCACCTGCAGCTAAGAAGTGTGTGATGACTGAACTCTGAACTTTTCCAGGACCTGTCCCACCTGGAGGAGCAGGTCCAAGAAGAGGTTGTTGTGAGTAATGAGGACAAATACAGCCACGCTGCTGCTACTGTTGTTACTGAGATGGCTGGAGATATTCACTGCAACTAGATCTGTGCTTTTAGCAGAAAATGTGGACAAGTTGGTCTTTTTGGACAAAAACTTAAAACTTGATTAGTTAGATTGTAAACAGTCTGTTGCTGCTTATTGTTCTGGTTCTGACTGTTATTGTATTTATTAAGATTTTTATTATTGTTAGTATAGTTTATTTATTGTAAAGAATGCCGTTTATTTAAAATATCATCCAAATGGGTTGCTTTTATTTATTTTTATACAAACGTATTGTTTACTTGACACATTTTCAAAATAAACATTTTATAAGTCTTTTTTTTTTTGTACCGAAAATTAACCGAACCCTCCTTGTAATTGAACCGAACCGAAATGTGATTTTAGCGTACCGTTACGCCCCTAATAATTACCTCCAACAAACACCAAATGTGTTTGTTAATGCTCCACCCATTTACTCCGTAGCTAAGCTGTTGTTAACCCGGCGATCTTTCAACTTTTTGTTTGTTTGCAGCTGCCGGAGCAGCTGGAGGCGGCTCAGGAAGGACTGGTGAGCCAGTGGAGATTTCCTGGAGTGTGTGTGCAGCAAGATGGCTCCGGAGGAGACGCCACTCAGCAGCTGAAGGGCTACGTAGAGCGACTTCGAAACACAGTACTGACCGCAGATCTGCTCAGAAACACACGACGAGGAAAAATGAAACGTTTCAGAACAACACGAGTAAATCGCAGGACTATTTTAAACCTGTCTATCAACAGCAGAGTATAAATATCCATCCACGGAGCTTGGAGTTTGATTGCTACCACATGTTAGACAGTGGTTGCTTCCTAATAGCTGCAAGGCTTTTTTTTCTTCTTCTGTGAGTCATAACAAAACCTGGTAAATCTCAACGGATTTGGAAAAGCTTTTGAGGGAGAGATGAATCTTCAAAACATTTTTTTTACTGTAGCAGTTTGAGGCTCTCAGCAGATTACATCGTTGCTGTTTTTTAATTGTAGGTTGAAGTGTTCTGATGTTTACGGCAGCTTTGCTGTTTCAAAGTCAGTCCTGTCTGCATGTTTGTACAGTATACAGACAGGATGCAGACGTGCACTTTCAGATGACCATTTAGCTTCTTTTAAAGTCTTTGTGTCCCTGTGATGGACTGAGACCTGTCCAGGGTGTCCCCTGCCTCTCGCACAGTGACTGCTGGACATGGGCACCACTGACCCCCATGACCTGGAAAGGAAAAGTGGGTAAAATAAACAGATGGAAACCCTTGAAGTTCAGGAACCTGCTAAGAAGCCTTTATGCTTTCAAGCACAGCATTTAATGATTAACTGATTATTTGTCCATCCATCCATCCATCCATCTTCTTCCGCTTATCCGGGGTCGGGTCGCGGGGGTAGCAGCCTAAGTAGGGAGGCCCAGACTTCCCTCTCCCCAGCCACTTGGAGCAGCTCCTCTGGGGGAATCCCAAGGCGTTCCCAGGCCAGCCGAGAAACATAGTCCCTCCAGCGTGTCCTGGGTCTTCCTCTGGGTCTCCTCCCGGTGGGACATGCCCGGAACACCTCACCAGGGAGGCGTCCAGGAGGCATCCTAACCAGATGCCCGAGCCACCTCAACTGGCTCCTCTCGATGTGGAGAAGCAGATTACTTGTTTGAACTATAAATGATGTTTGAAAATATATTAAACGAGCAGCTTTTTGGCTGATAAGAAAATCTGTCTGCAGTTACAGGAAACGGGAACTTCTTTTAAAACCCCAAAAAAAGCAACGTTGATGCTAGACTCCAGGAGTTGCTGAGTGTTTTTGTTTGTTTGTCTCCAGTGGCAGGCAGCAGTGGACTGTCCCTCGTCTGCAGAAAGACAGAAACTGTGTGAGCGAGCGTTTCGGGGTGGAGAGGAGGAGCTCGGGCTGCTGGAGGCGCTCAAGCTGCTGATGCTGGGCCGAGCCGTGGAGCTGCACAGCTGCATGCTGGGAGGTGGAGACGTCCCTTTGTTCTGCTGGCTGCTGTTTGCGCGGGACTCGTCCGACTGTCCACGTTCTTTCCTCTCCAACCACCTCAGGCATGTGGGCCTCAGCGCCGGGCTGGAGCAGGTAGGAGAAGCGAAGCCCTTCTTTATTTGTTTGCTCAGCAGCTTTACAGTAAACAAGAGTTTTTCACCATTTTAATAAATCCTTATAAACCAAAATCACAATGAGCAACCTTTTTGTACTGCGAGCAGTGATCTGATTCAGGAAGGACACTCTGTTGAGGGCTGTAATTATTTGCAGCCTCTCCGCCCGTAATGACTGAAAGCTCGAGCAGCTGATTAAACACCATCCTGTTTGAGAAGTCTGTGGGAGCTCTTTAGAAGCTGTGCAATTATCTTTGTGTTTGTTGGTTTGTTTTGTGTAGGTTGAGATGTTCCTGCTAGGCTACGCCCTACAGCACACCATTCAAGTTTACAGACTGTACCAGGCGAACACGGAGGAGTTCATCACCTTCTACCCTGACGATCACAAGGACGACTGGCCGTCCGTGTGTCTCGTCACGGAGGATGATCGCCACTACAACGTTCCAGTCGTAGAAGCTGCGGAGCCCAAGGAGCTCGCCTCCAGCTGATCGATGCTGCAGGGAACCCTCCTGTTTGACAAACACCCCTCAGGTTGATCCACACTATAGATTTATGCCAACTGAAGAAGGAGTTTTGGGAAAAATGCTTCCAAAATGTTAGACGTGTAGATTGTGCCATCTCTGTCTTTGCTTCTTGGATCAAGCTTATACTGTAGTTTTGATTTTTTTTATGGAGTTTTGAGAAGTAGTTCTCAGTACAGGTAGTTTGTACCTTACCTGGAGTAGGTAGAGTCTCGGTAAGCTGAGTTTTTAGAAACTGGGATAGAATCTTATATAAGAATCAAACTAACGGTAACTGAGGCTCATCGTTTTGCTGATATTATTTGAAACTACAAGACCATGTAAATACTAAAGATAACTTGCCTTGTTCTAGGGAGATAAGACTGTACAGAACAAAAAATACAGAGAAGGAACTGTTTAGACTTTGATGGAGTCTGGCATTGAAGGGTGGTTCTGAGCACACACAGTTTTTGTATTAACATGGACGTTCAGTTCAAAAAAACAACGTCATTAAAAATGTGAAAATTTAAAGACATTTCAAATGTTTTACTTGAAGGTGTTTTGTTGAAATTTGCATTAAAAAATAAAATCAGCCTTGATCTGGCTAGTTAGGGTTAGCCTGACTCCTGTATGAAAATGTATCCCATTTCTAGAAACTCTGTTCACCAAGTCTTGTCAACTACTGGTAAGATACTACTGATGACTAGATCGTAAAACCCAAATAAAGAGAAAAAATATATACCTCTAAATAATAACTTCAAAATACAATTTTAAGCTCATACATTAAAGTTTAGAAATCATTTCCCTTAAGTTTGTTCAAAAACAAGGTAAATGTTTGGGTTTATGCAGGCGATGCAGAATGAAAATCATTCCGTTTAATGTCAGTATTCACAAATACAGGTGCTGGTCATGAAATTAGAATATCATGAATAAGTTGATTTATTTCAGTAATTCCATTCAAAAAGTGAAACTTCTATATTATATTCATTCATTACACACAGACTGATCTATTTCAAATGTTTATTTTTTTATGTTGATGATTATAACATAACTAATGTAGAGATATAGGACCCTCATGTCCGTATTGGAGTTAAACCTCTCCACATCTCTCTGAAACTCTGTGTTACACTTTCTTGAAGCTCTCAAGGACACAAGTGGACACTTATATTTGTTACAATTATTTTGAATTAATGGACACTAATTAATCAGATTGAACTAAAATATAGGAAACTCAGTAAACTGACCAATCAGTCCTATATTATTACAATAATGGTGGCCCTGTAAGTGTTTAAATACCTTACCGCCCGTTATATTATTACACTAATGAAAACCCCAAATTCAGTATCTCAGAAAATTAGAACATTGTGAAAAGGTTCAATATTGAAAACACCTGGTGCCACACTCTAATCAGTTAATTAACTCAAAACACTTGCAAAGGCCTTTAAATGGTCTTAGTCTAGTTCTGTAGATACACAATCGTGAAGAAGACTGCAGACCTGACAGTTGTCCAAAACACGACCATTGACACCTTGCACAAGGAAGGCAAGACACATAAGGACATTGCTAAAGAGGCTGGCTGTTCACAGAGCTCTGTGTCCAAACACAATAATAGAGAGGCGAAGGAAAGGAAAAGATGTGGTAGAAAAAAGTGTACAAGAAATAGAGATAACTCCACCCTGGAGAGGTGGTGAAACAAAACCCATTCCAAAATGTGGGGGAGATTTACAAAGAGGGAGAGATTCACTGCAGCTGGAGTCAGTGTTTCAAGAACCACCACGCACAGACGTATGCAAGACATGGGGTTTAGCTGTCACATTTCTTGTGTCAAGCCACTCTTGAACAAGAGACAGTGTCAGAAGCGTCTCGTCTGGGACTCTGCTTATTGCTCCAAAGTTATGTTCTCTAATGAAAGTAAATTTTGCATTTCCTTTGGAAATCAAGGTCCCTGAGTCTGGAGGAAGAGAGGAGAGGAACAGAATCCACGTTGCTTGAGGTCCAGTGTCAAGTTTCCACAGCCAGTGATGGTTTGCGGGTGCCGTGTCATCTGCTGGTGTTGGTCCACTGTGTTTTCAGAGGTCCAAGGTCAACACAGCCGTGCACCAGGAAGTTTTAGAGACTTCCTGCTGCTGACCAACTTTATGGAGATGCAGATTTTATTTTCCAACAGGACTTTGCACCTGCACACCGTGCCAAAGCTGCCAGTACCTGGTTTAAGAACCATGGTATCCCTGTTCTTAATTGGCCAGCAAACTCTCCTGACCTTAACCCCAGAGAGAATCTATGGAGTATTGGGAAGAGGAAGATGTGATACACCAGATCAACAATTCAGAAGAACTGATGGTCACTATCAGAGCAACCTGGACTCTCATACACCTGAGCAGAGCTACAGACTGATCGACTCCATGCCACGCTGCATTGTTGCAGTAATCCAAGCAAAAGGAGCCACAACTAAGTATTGATGCTGTACATGCTCATACTTTTTATTTGATTTATTTGATAGGGACAGACACACCTCGACATAGACAAACTGAGAAAACAGCAGTCCCATGTTTGCATCATAGTGCAATAGCAACAAGCTAATTCGCAGCACTTGTCCCTAGATGGGCTTTTTTTTTTTCCATGTTCATACTTTTCAGTTGGCCAACATTTCTAAAAGTCCTTTTTAAAAATAAAAATTGGTCTGAAGTTATTTTCTGAGATACTGAATTTGGGGTTATCATTAGTTATGTTATAATCATCAACATTAAAAGAAATAAACATTTGAAATATATCAGTCTGTGTGGAATGAATATAAAAGTTTCACTTTTTGAATGGAATTACTGAAATAAATCAACTTATTCATGATGTTCTACTTTTATGACCAGCACCTGTATTTGCTGTCCTTATGCAGTAATCATTTATCCTCTTATCGTTAGCAGGTAAATTAACTGCAAACACGTGTGCCAGAGTTTACTTTTACGTGCCATAAAACCTTTGTGTTTTACTTTGTAGATGTTTTTGTTGAATGACAGAAGTCATCACCAACCACAGACATGCCAGTTCCTGTGAAAAATCCAAGGCTGACCAGCAGGGAGCATTAGTTTTTCTTATTTATGAACCATATAAAAAGCAGGGAAATAAACCATTTACAGTAGTGAGAAGTGTTTTTGATTCTTGGAACTAGTTGGTAAGAATCTGGTCTTTGTAGGTTCTGGTAGCTTGATTTAATTATCTTTGGAATTTTTTTTTTTTTTTGCAGCATCACATCCAGCTAAAGCAAACATGTACCGATTTCAGATCCAGTACAATATTTTTTTGTTTTCCAATGCTCTTGTATTCACTGTACTGTATAGAATTTTCTATTGAAGTATTTGCATTTTGTTTTCTGGTTCCCTGGGTTTAAATGTGCTTCAGACTGGGAGAAAATTAAAATTCTTTTTTTTAATCTTTAAAAAAAAAGTTGAGGCTTAGAGCAACAACGAGCTGCATCATGTTTACAATGGAATTTTGGCAAAGTATTTATTGTTTTTGATGGTAAAATTGTATTTCAACAAATAGATGTGTAAGTAGAGTGGCTGAATTTAATCAATGAAGGGTTCAATGATTCGTCAGGTGGAGCAGACCTGATGATGATGCAAGACTTGGAGGATTAATGGCAGCCTCTGTGTCAGAGGCGTGGTCTGTAATGGTCTGTGTGTTGCTCGTTTACTGCCGTCTGTGTTAAACTCACCAAGTAACATGCTGCCTTTAACCAAGCTGTTCAAAACAACAAAAAAGTGCCAATGTTGCTAAACTGGCAGAAGCTTTGACCACCAGCTACAGGAGTTAAAGTCACTTGGTTCTCCATGTTGCCTTAGAAATGATGCACAATACGAATGAATGTTTCTTTGCTCCGAGAGGCTCCATCTTGCCCTCCAGAGCAGATACAGGTGACATTTACTACATTTGCAGGAATGTCCTTGCACCATCCGTTTTCAATGGTATTTGAATAAAACAATTTTTGGAAGTTTCGGACTTTGTTTTATTTTTATGCACCTTTAAGATTTCCATGTCTTGGTTTATAATGAATTCAAAGAGTCAAACCTNCTGCCTTTAACCAAGCTGTTCAAAACAACAAAAAAGTGCCAATGTTGCTAAACTGGCAGAAGCTTTGACCACCAGCTACAGGAGTTAAAGTCACTTGGTTCTCCATGTTGCCTTAGAAATGATGCACAATACGAATGAATGTTTCTTTGCTCCGAGAGGCTCCATCTTGCCCTCCAGAGCAGATACAGGTGACATTTACTACATTTGCAGGAATGTCCTTGCACCATCCGTTTTCAATGGTATTTGAATAAAACAATTTTTGGAAGTTTCGGACTTTGTTTTATTTTTATGCACCTTTAAGATTTCCATGTCTTGGTTTATAATGAATTCAAAGAGTCAAACCTTCATAATAAATCAATTTATTTGCAAATAATGCCTATACAGTATATACAGTACGTACGACAGTCTGAATACTACTGGAGGAAAATGCTTGGCAAAACAAAAAGTAGCTCAGACCTTCAAACTGCATTGAATTAATCATGACTGTAATGAACACAGTGATATGACGAGGGGTTCCCAACCCCTATGTGCATTTAAATATACACAAGAATCTGTACATTGTATTTCAAATACGATTGCACAACCCAACAAGTTTCACTTCTCGTGTGTTTTTGAGTCAAAAAGATCTTACTGCTTAATCTTGAATACAGTAATGAAATTATCTCTGCATTTCAGCAGCTCTACCACTCGATTCATCATTTGCTGCTGAGGATGATGTTTTTTTCTCTTGTTCACCAGTAAACACACGATCTGAAGAATATTTACATCGATTGATGAACAATCAGAGGTGCATGGCTTTCTGTACAGTGTGCATTTTAATAAAACCTCTGGTGCCAAACTGAACTAGCAGCTCACTCCTGCTTCTCCTCATGTTGCTCCTCGATGGCGTCCATCTGGTTCCTGGAGTACGCCTCGCTTATCGGGGCCGAGTCCTCGCACTCCACCACCAACTCGTTGGACATCTCGTTTTTCTGAAAACGTTACACACACACACACAAAAAAAAAAAAAGATTAATAAATAAAATCCATGTTACTAAGAAAAAAGGTGAACTGCCAGGAACTAAAGATACAGTAGTTGCTCCACAGCTGTGATAATCCTAAAGGTGATAAGTTGGAAAAAAAACAATGGGTGAACAATCAAGTTCTTACGCAACGAGACAAAAACTGGAACATACAGAACCTCTTAAACTACTATCTAGGTAAAACCCACAAAGTTCAGTAGATTATACAAAGCTTTGCAGTATTCATGCTATTTATTATAAGAAAGCTTTTAGTATTACTGGAAAAATATATTAAAACCAAATGTTTTGTATCCTTATTTAGAATGACGCATCGGCTTTGGTAAAATACAGTACCCACTTCTTAGGAGATATACAAGTACAGTACTGTATGTGTAAAATGCAAAGTTCAGTCAGGTCTTTTTTGTTGTTGTTGTCGAGACGTTTCATCCAAAGGACTTCATCAGTCCGATGAGCAACATCAAACTCAAGAGTCCCACAAGCAGCACACTCACAAGCAGCACACTCACATAGTGGACCAACCAGTTTTCTGGTGATGAGATGGTTTCTGGAGCCCACTCTCTCCCCCATCGACCAACCATAGCCAAAGTGGTTCAAAACGTCAAAGTTCATGCTCAATAATCCAGATAAAGTTCAGTCAGGTCATCTGGACGGTTTCTTTTTGAAATGACGAAACATCTCGACAAAAAAAACAAGTCCAGATGACCTGACTGATAATGTTGGATTTTCTTTAGCTGGATTATTGGGCATGGACTTTGATGTATGTGTAAAATACTAAACCAGTACCAGTACTGCAATTAAAAATCGTGCCTATGCAAGATTGCTTAGTGTTCTTGAAATACTCAGATTTTTTTTTTTAATCACTTTGCAATATCCTGTGAGACCAACTCGTTGCGCTGTGAAAAAACTGTTGCACCATGTTTTCTGTCCTCGCTTTAGCATTACCGTAGTAATGAAACAAACGTAACAAAACAACTGTTTTCAAGCCTTGTGTTCCTGCAGGTTTTCTGTAACGATAGCAGCGTCCGTTCACACCGAGCCGGGCCATTAGCATGAGTGGAGCCCGGTTTAACAGCTGGGTGAACAGTACAGAGCGTGCTGTTTGTTCTCACGTTCGCACTGGTCTCCGCTCGGATGTACTCACCTGCCGTCGATAAACATAGCAGCCTGCTATGGCAACCATCGTCGACTCCCCGACGAAGCCAGCTAGGAGGGATCCAACTCCGAGCGTGGCCCCGTGAACCCTAAAACACAAAGTATCATGTTCAGCCAACGACGTTAATAATTCCACAGCAGGGGGGGAGATGAATTATTCAGATCACGGAGTTCAGCAGAGTCTGAATTACAGAGCTGACGACACTTACCCCATATAAGGCAGCACAACCAGACTGATAATGAGGACGACGATACGGAGAGCCGAGCTGGGCGCCAGCACAAAGGTCTTCTTCAAGGTCATCAGCCATCCCGTCAAATGAGCCCGAACAATGACTGCAAACACACAGAGGAGACATCACCCCACTGATACAAGCTGCAAGAGCTCCAGAAGAGGAAGGCCTCGCCCCACGGAGTTACACATCGTGCAGCGAGTCTCACCTGGCAACGCAAAGAAGGAAAATATCTTGAGCGGGACCACACACAGCTGAGCAAACGCAAAGTCCACCCCAATTACACCGACCAGAATCTTCTCCGACAAGTTGGGAGTCCAGAATAAAATGAAGCACATCTGCATATGAAATAAAAACATTAATTATTTTCATATTTCATTCAGTGCCATTTAATAGAGTTGATTATGGCTTCAGACTGAACGTGGGCCTTTGAAGCTCTCGTATGAACAGGTGCGGTGGTAAACACGTGACGATGGCAACGCTTCAGAGACACGAGCTGCTTCATCAAAGCAACATGGTCGGGTCAACCGGATCAAACAGATGAACATGAATGAATCAACTTGTCCAAAATTAGAAAATAAATATAGTTGTATGATTCAAGGTCTGGAGATGCTGCCTCTTAAAACGATAAGGTTATATAAAAAAAAAAAAAAGTTTTTTTATTATGTTTGGATTTTTGCTGCTTTTCCACTCATTGTTCCCCATCTACCTGACCACGATGGAATATTGTGCAATTTGTACAATTAATGAAATAAAATAAAAATGTGAGGAAAATGGCCAAGTGGAGGGCAAGAATATGAAACATAAGGCTCAAAATATATTCAACAGATGAGCTTTGTCTATTTTCCATTCAGTTTATTTCTATAGCACCAAGTCACAACAGAAGTCATCTCAGGGCACTGAACAAGAAACATCAAATTTAAAAATAATTTAACACTATTAATGTGAGGAGCAGACTGCTTGGTAGGAACAGATACACAATGCAACAATCACATGTTAAGATAGAAATAGTATCAAATGAAAACTATTCAATCTTTTCAATTCATTTAAGGAAATGAGGTCAATTTATCCTCTAGTACTCTTAAGTTTATGACATCATAACAAACCAGCCCTAATTATAGGATTTATCAAAAAGGAAAGTGTTAAGCCCAGTCTTAAAACTGGACAAAGTGTCAGCCTCACAGACAGAAACTGGAAGTTACCGTATTTTCCGGACTACAGGTCACAGCTTTTTATCATTTTTGCATGCCCTGCGACCTAAAGTCAGGTGTGACCTATTTATGGCTTTTTATAAAATAAGCTGATTTGTAATCATTTATTAACAAAAATTAAACTGAGACACACTCTTACAATAATGTCAGCTAACAAATATATATTTTTTTTTAATAATAATAATAATAATAATTGTCTAATCTTGTCATCTGCGTATGTTTCCCATACACAGACGAAATTCGTCTCTGCATTTAACCCAACCACCTACCAGGCGGTGCAGTGAGCAGCCATAGAAGGCGCTCGGGGAGCTGGAGAAATAGGTGTGCACTCATAGACACCCCAAGATGTGTAGTGGCCGGGACGCGAACCCGCGTCCTTCGGGTCCCAAGTCAAACGCCCTAACCACTACACCATCTTGGCTCCTAGGTGTTTATCCTGCTAAAATTATTCATTTATTAAAGAAAAGTTCAGCTCAGACACATATTTGCTATATTTTTTATCAAACAAATAATTGTTTTTAAGTGTTAATCTTCTTAAAAGCCTTGCTGTGCGCTCCTGTGGAAGAGACATTTGCAGCAGAGCTAAACACGGTCCACATTTTGACGTAGGTGCGACCTATATTCAGGTGCGACCTAGATTTTTCCAATTCTTTGGCAATAATTGGACAATGCAACCTATATTCGGGTGCGACCTATATTCCGGAAAATACGGTATATATAAATACTATACTTTTCACATAATCGAGGGACTACTGTAATGAAAACACACAATTACTAAAAGCTCTGACCTGAAATGACCAAAAGGTTAGGTGATGTGGCAGAGTGCTTTAAAAACACTCAAACATTGTATAAATGCAGGGATTACTCTGAAAGACAACTCTAGCAGCCAATGACGATCACACACACACACACACACACACACACACACACACACACACACACACACACACACACACACACGACAACAATGGCTTTAAGTTGTTTAGAAGAGTCCATCATTTACATTGGGTGTACCTGCTTTTAATCATTACTGCAAATAAGTAAGTTAGTCAAACATCTCAAAACCTGTGAATCTTCTTGTTCTCCAACCCTCGTGTCTGTTTTTTCTCTTCTCACACTTTAGGAAAGTTGGTATCTGCACAACTGCTCGACCGTTGGATCATCTAAAATTTGCACCTAAAGTTGTAACTTTTGGTAAACCCGGTTATGAAACGTGTCACCTGCCTGCTACACACACCTTCTCACGCTACATGATGTGCAAGCTGTTGATGACTAACCTCACCACCAGCATGTGAACGCAGGGCATTTGATAAGAAAATGTTGACTACTGAGATTTCTGAGTGGAAACTAAAAAAAGTGGAAGTAGAGAAGACACGATGTAAACATATGTCTTAGGACATGAGGTGTTGAAAAGTTTCTAATGTGGTCTCCATTGGACCCAAACATGGATAAGACTTACTATAAAAGGTGACGAAGGTCCCAATCACCTAACCAGCTATCATTACTTTGGTGTGATAGAAGCACATGTGACTAATTTGAACGGCTCAAGCAAAGTCACTGTCTCCCCTGACTCAGCTGTGGTGAGATATTTACTGAAAAATGACATCCTCGACCAAGTCTCCTCATAAAACTGGATCTTATGTTTTGAATTAGAAGTTCCTGGAGAAACTTTGACGGGGGCTGCCAGGCTGCTGCCAATTCATTTAACATTTTGATTCAACACTACCATGAGTTTGTGTTCACTCTCATCTACCACCATACCAAATTCCAACTGAATAGCTCTAAAAATGGCTGAGTTAACATATTTTTTTTCCCTTTTAGCTAAGGCGGCCATCTTGGGATTTTGATTTGCGTTAGGAATGTATGAAAGCTCGCTCTCAGCTACGACCAGAGCAAATTTCAGCTCAATATCTCAAAGAACAACTGACTTATCAGAATGCCTTTATTGTCATTATACGCAAGGACACTGAGGTTGAGAGTCACTCCTTTTCAGTGCAAACCATACTTAAAGAGAAAAACACACCTAAAAATATTTTTTTTTAAATTGCACAATATAGATATAATAGTGCTATGAAAGTAAAAAAATATACAAGAAGTCATTTCACAGTTAGCAGTTAGAAGCTTTTGAATTCCGTCAGGCATTTTGAATGAGAAAAGTGGCGTCCGTTTGCAAATTACGTCGCCATGGTAACTCGAAACGCCAATGAAAGTAATAGCACACATTACGGTGCCAAGCCGGTCGTTTTGATATAACATTTGTGG
>JBBPBX010015898.1:0-15841 GCA_038048925.1 Garcialebias charrua
AATTGGTACTGGTGGTACACCTTGATTGTGTTCCTTATTAATGTTTTTATCCTGCAGCTGCGTCAGTAGTGACGTGAACTGTGGCTTGGTGAGCCTGAGGTGGCGTGCAAAGGTGGTATCGTCCATTTCGAGCATCACGTCCCACTGAGATCCTGTCTTCAGGATGGATGGGTTTCCTGCCAGTATGGTAGGGTCCAAGACAACTCTGCAATGGAAAAACAGTGTTTATTTTAGACAGACATAAAGTTAATAATGAGCTGCAATTCTCTGTCATTTTTTCATCATTTGACTTCTTTTTTATGTGAAATATACACATTTCAGACAGCTACTTTCAGTAAATTGTTGGAATCTGGAGAATAGTTGAATCTCTTTGAATCCTGGCAAAAAAACAATGCCGATATGTTCCTGTCTTTGATTTATACATCTACCTTATAATGTTTTTCTAGTCTTTGATACTTTGTTGTACAGCGCTTTACTACCATTTTTTTTAAAGAAAAAAAAAATATATATATATATATATATTTTTTTCTCTATTGTATTTATTGTCTATTGTTTAAGGAAATTATACCATTGCTGTTAATCATTATTTAGTTTGTAGCAGGTCACTTTTTTACATGAGTCCACGAGGCTCAATGACATTTACCTGACTAAATAAAGGTTGATTGTAAAAACAACAACAGTACTGTCAGGCTACAAACCAATACTTTCTGATGGTGTTATATATCATAAAATCAATCACCTTTATTTTATTTTATTTTACCAGGTAAAGCCCGTTCGAGATCTCTTTTACAAGGGTGACCTGGTCAAGTGGTCAGCAGGGTTAGCAACCGGTGTTAGCAACTTATTTATTTAGCAAAATAAAGCAACAACTGTACAGTTTCTTCAACATATCGTAAACCCCCTACATGTTTTGCTGTGCAGTGAGCGAAGACGTTCTTTTTTTAGCTGTAAAGCCAGTTTTTCTTTTTCCCAACGAGAAAAATATATTAAATCTATTACCTTCGGCGTTCATCTGTCGTCTTTGACATGTTCTGTGTCTGGAGTGCATATCTGGTTGTCTGGAGTGCATATCTGGTAGTCTGGAGTGCATATATGTTTAGTAATATATTATACTCCGAAACAGCAACAAAAACAAAGCGTGCGTCCATCTTGTTTTTACCAGCGGGGTAACCGGAACGTGTTTTCAAGTGGTAGATGGGGAGATGACGTCACTGCCACTTCGTAGTTCCCAAAATATGAAGTAACTGGAATGCAGCAAAATAAAGGTGAAATAAACAGGGAAACTAATAAAGGTTAAATAAACAAGGAGACTAAACTGGAGGTTAAACTAAGAGTGATCAAACATGGAGACTAAACCAGAGGGGAAACTAATAAAGGTTAAACTAAGAGTAAATAAACTGGAGGTTAAACAGAGTAATCAAACATGGAGACTTAAACTAAGAGTAAAGGACTGTAGATGTAGAAACTAAATACATGAATTAAGAACTGATAAACAAGGAGACCAGGGGAATTATCAAACCTAAACATTAAGAACTGGAAAAGGGGAAACTAAATAAAACTAAGAACAAAATCAAGAGCTGGCTGACAGAAAACAAAAGGAGAACAGTCAAAGGATGCCCACTAGATGATGCCATCCTAGATGGTGCCATCCTGACAGTACCCCCCCCTCAAAGACGTCCCCCAGAAGTCCCCAAGAACCCACCCCCCAAAAAGACAAGGGCGGGCAGAGGGAGGAACAACAAGGACGGCGGGCCCAAACACAAACAGACAAGGACAAACACCAAGACACAGGCTAAACACAGAACAAGAACACAAAAAATGTCCAGACGGGCAACGGCCCGGCCAACAGGCAGGAGCCGGTCAGGCGGTCGGCCAGGAAACCGCTCATCAGGCAGGAGCCGGCCAGGCGGTCGGCCGGGATGCCGCCTATCAGGCAGGAGCCAGTCGGGCGGTCGGCCGGGATGCCGTCCCTCAAGCAGGAGCTGGTCAGGCGGTCGGCCAGGATGCCGTCCCTCAGGCAGGAGCCGGTCAGGCGGTCGGCCGTGAGGCCAACCATCCGGCAAGAGCCGGTCAGGCCGTCGTCCCTCCAAGGCAGGGACCATGCTGGCTGGTGCATAGACTCCTACGTGCGGTGAGACTTCTGCGAGCGGTGAGACTTCTTCGAACGTCGAGATTTCTTCGAGCGTCGAGACTTCATCGAGCGTCGAGACGTCGTCGTCAAGCGGCGGAACGTCGTCGATGTCATCGATTGGCGGGACGGTGTCTGCTTCGTCGAGCGACGAGACGTCTGTGGCGCTGGGACCCTCTGTCGAGAACAAGGAGTCTGCGGCGCTGGGAGCCTCTTTAGAGGTCGAGGTTGGGTCTTCGTCGGTCGCCGAAGAGCCGGAACCAGGAGCTGGAGAGCCTGGAACTGAAGGACCAGGAGACGAGGAACCAGGAGACAAGGAACCAGGTGAAGCATTGTCTAACAGTGACCAGGAGCCAGGAACCAGTCTGGGTGCTGGCGTGGGAGCCAGTCTGGGTGCTGACGTGGTAGCCAGTCTGGGTGCTGGCATGGGAGCCAGTCTGGGTGCTGGCGTTGTGATGTCTGGAGACGTTGAGACGTCTGAGGTACGGAGACCCTCCGGAGACGTCGAGGCATCAGGCAAGTCGGGCGAGACATCTGGTGAGCAGATGTCTGCGGTACAGAGACCCTCCGGAGACGTCGAGGTATCAGGCGAGTTGGACGAGACATCAGGTGAGCAGACGTCATTGATGTGGAGACCTTCCATCAGTGTGGAGGCCTCTGGCTGCGAGACCTCTGGCTGCGAGACCTCTAGCTGCGAGACCTCTAGCTGCAAGACCTCTGGCTGCGAGACCTTGTGCTGTGAGACCTCGTGCTTCGAGACACCGTAGGAGGAGCTTTCCAGGACCTTCCCGGAGAAGGAAACATGAGGGGCTCCCTCCAAGGACCCCTCGGGACAGAAAACATGAGAGGGTCCCTCCTGGGACCCCTCGGGACAGGAAACATGAGGGGCTTCCTCCTGGGACCCCTCGAGACAGGAAACGTGAGGGGCTCCCTCCAGGGGCCCCTCGGGATAGGAAACGTGAGGGGATCCCTCCTGGGACCCCTCGAGCCAGGAAACGTGAAGGGGTCCCTCCTGGGACCCCTCTAATGATGCTGGAGCTGCAAGTTCTGGACGGCCTGCCGTAGGATCAGGATCTGCGATGGGATCTCCTTCGGTAGAATCTTCGGCGGTAGAGACAGGATCCAAAGAGCTGAGACCAGGAGCCGAAGAGCTGGGACCAGGAGCCGAAGAGCTGGAACCAGGAGCCAAAGAGCTGGAACCAGGAGCCGAAGAGCTGGAACCAGAGCTGAAACCAGGAGCCGAAGCGTCGACAGCCAACGAGTCTGCAACATGCGAGGAGTCATCCGTCGAGTCTGCAACAAGCGAGGGGTCATCCGTAGAGTCTGCTACAGGCGAGGAGTCATCCGTCGAGTCTGCTGCAGGCGAGGAGTCATCCGTCGAGTCTGCTACAGTCGGCGAGGAGACGTCTGCTACAGTCGGCGAGGAGACGTCTGCTACAGTCGGCGAGGAGACGTCTGCTGCAGTCGGCGAGGAGACGTCTGCTGCAGTCAGCGATGAGACATCTGCTACAGTCGGCGAGGAGACGTCTGCTGCAGTCGTCGAGGAGACGTCTGCTGCAGTCGGCGAGTCGGGCAGAGAGGGGGCTTGAGACCCACGTCTACCCCTTTTTCTGCAGCGGCGAGAAGCCTTAACTGCAACTGATTCTGGTGCAGCAGGTTCTGGTGCAGCAGGTTCTGGCGCTGCAGGTTCTGGCGCTGCAGGTTCTGACGCTGCAGGTTCTGGCATTGCAGGTTCTGGCGCTGCAGGTTCTGGCGTTGCAGGTTCTGGCGCTGCAGGTTCTGGCGTTGCAGGTTCTGGCGTTGCAGTTTCTGGCGCTGCAGGTTCTGGTGCTGCAGGTTCTGGTGCTGTAGGTTCTGGTGAGGCTAACAGATTTAAGTTGGCAGTGTAGGAGGCGATGAAGAGACGACATAGGAGACGGGATGTAGATCTTCACTTTTAATCAACTCCTACTAAACTGGCGGAAAACACCCAACACCGCCTTATATATCCAATACCACATCCGGTCCTCAGAACCTTTCACAATAAAACATTCTGTAATACCTTCGGTCCACTGGGTGCGAGTAGAGCCCCCTAGTGGTCCACCATACACGCCCCCCCCCAGAACACCCAGTAAGGTCCACCTAGTCCCGCATTTTAGGTTTGATCAAACGACCAGAACGGCTGAACCTGGGCCCTGCAGAACCAGTCTGATGAAGCGGAGGGCTACGAGGAGGGTCTGCAGAAGATTCGGGCTCCAATGGATGTTGAGAGTCTCTGGAAGAAGGACTGCAGTCCATTAGCAATGTGGATGGAGGTCTGCCCCTGCGGGGAGCCTGGGCCGTAACAACCTGATCATCTGACACAACATGAGCTGGTTTAAGCCTATCAATACAGACAGTCTCAGTACGACCCCCTAAATCTAAAAGGAAGTGTTTCGGTTCTGGTTGAAGAACCCGAAATGGTCCATCATACAAAGGCTGTAGTAGTGTCCTGTGTGCATTGTGTTTGACAAAAACAAATTTAGAGGACTCCAGACTCTTAGGGACAAACAACTGCGGTAAACAATGGTGTACCGGGCCAGGGACACGAAAAGGGGTCTCCTGAGATGAAAAATGTAGCAACGGTGGGGCGAATTGTGGTGAGGGTACCTCAGGTAAAAACTCACCAGGGACGCGCACAGGCTGACCGTAAACCAGTTCAGCCGGGGAAGAGCTCAGGTCCTCTTTGGTTGCGGTACGTAACCCCAACAAAACCCAGGGAAGACGGTCAATCCAGTTGTCACCGGTCAATGCAGCGCGAAGTGCGGCTTTCAATGACCTGTGAAACCGTTCACACAAACCATTAGCTTGGGGGTTGTAAGCGGTGGTCCTGTGAACGTTAGTCCCCAGACCCTTGGCCATGGTAGACCAAAGTTCAGAAACAAACTGCGGGCCCCTGTCCGATGTAATGTCTGAAGGGGGGCCAAAACGCGCCACCCAGGTAGACAAAAATGCCCGGGCCACCATTGCAGATGTCGTGGATGTCAGAGGAACCACCTCAGGCCACCTGGTGGTAGGGATGGGAATTGATAAGAAATTATCAATATCAATGCCGTTATCGATGTCCTTTATCGATTCAATTCCTTATCAATTCTGTTATCAATTCTCATTTGGGTAAAAAAATATAGTAAACCATTTGAATAATAAACGAATAATAATAATAAAAAAGAATAGAAACAGAAACAGAACTGAACTTGTTAAACTGACAACTTACAATTTGATATTTATCATTTAAATATTTACTTACCGGAATGTGGGAACACAGAAAGTGTAGAACATGTACTGATGGAGTGCATTAAATATACAAATGAAAAGGACAGATTGAAAAGAAAAGTCAAAGAGGCAGGGAGAGTTTGGAGTTTGGAAGGAATATTAGGGACTGAAGGGGATAAAGATAAAATAAAAGATGTTAGAAAAGAGTTGTTGATTTATCTACATAACATTAATATTAAAAGTAGAATATAGGAATAGGAGGCCATGAGCTACACACTCTTGCTCAGTAGGTGGCGGTATGCACCTGAACGCTGTTTGCAATCCGCCATTAAACTAAAAGAAGAAGAAGAAGAACTCGGTGCTAACGTTACTTGGATAAATCCGCAGAAAACCCCGCAGTTTCAAGCCAAATTAACGCGGCCGGAGGATTCTATTGTGTGTTTTGTGTCGACCACTCGACGGTGAGTCGTTAATTTTATGTATTTTGGGTTTATTTCGCCATTTGTACTCTTCAAAATGGCGGCCGCCATTTTGAAGAGGGCAACAGGTGAAATAATGTTTTTAATCCAGCAGATTTGACCATTTGAACCGGTTAAGCTCAGAAAAACCTTGTGCTATAAAGTCACTGACTTTATATCACAAGGTTTTTCTGAGCTTAACCAGTTCAAATGGTCAAATCTGTTGGATTTAAAAAAGTATTTCTCCATCTGCCCTCTTCAAAATGGCGGTCTGCAGAACCGATAAGCTGAATCGTTAAGACATGCAACCTACAATTCCATGGAATTGGACTTTTAAGAACCGGTTCTCTAACAGAACCGGTTCTCGGTTCCCATCCCTACCTGGTGGTCTGGTCTATCATAGTCAGCAGATGAGTAAAACCTTGTGACGGAGGCAGAGGGCCTACCAGGTCTACGTGCACATGATCAAACCGCCGACCTGGGATGGAGAAGGGTTCTAAAGGTGCTTTGGTGTGTCTGTTAACCTTAGCACGCTGGCATGGGACACACGTTGCTGTCCACTCCTTAACCGCTTTACGCAGACCGGGCCAAACAAACTTTGCACTGACCAGTTTCACCGAGGCTCTAACACCTGGGTGAGAAAGGGAATGTAAGGAGTCAAAAACGCGGCGTCGCCATGAAACTGGAACCAGGGGGCGAGGCATGCCAGTAGAAACATCACAGAGCAGGAGAGGACCGCCGTCATTCACCTGCCGTTCCTCCAACTCGAGGCCTGTGGGCTCGGACTGGAGCTCGAGTATTTCTACGTTGCCACGTTGGTCCGTAGCCATAGCAGAAAAATCGATGCCAACGTATACGGGAGAGATCAGCACCCGAGAGAGACAGTCAGCTACCACGTTGGATTTTCCAGCCACATGCTGAATGTCTGTAGTAAATTCAGACACCGCTGCGAGGTGGCGTTGCTGGCGAGCAGACCAGGGGTCAGAAATTTTTGACATCGCAAACACCAAGGGTTTGTGGTCAACATATGCAGTGAACCGGCGGCCCTCCAGGAAAAACCTGAAATGGCGTGTGGCCAGGTAAAGCGCCAGCAACTCTCTGTCAAAAACACTGTATTTCAGCTCATTGTCCCGTAGCGTACGGCTGAAAAATGCAAGCGGCTGCCAAACCCCGGAAACCTGCTGTTCTAACACAGCCCCCACCGCAACATCAGATGCGTCGGTTGTTAAAGCTATTTGCGCCGCTGGGGATGGATGGGCCAAAAGGGCAGCAGTGGCCAGTGCAGCTTTAGCATCACCAAATGCCTGTAGGCGTTCTGGTGTCCAATCAACGCTGTCGTTGGGCTTTTTCTTTTTTAGTGCTCCATAGAGCGGACGCAGTAGCTGTGCTGCCCTGGGGATGAAACGGTTATAGAAGTTGACCATTCCCAAAAATTCTTGTAGCGCTTTAACAGACTGGGGCTGTGGGAAATCGGACACCGCCTGCACCTTGTTTGGTAAAGGCACAGCACCGCTTGCAGAAATGCGGTGGCCCAAAAAAGTCAATGACTGGCAGTCCAAACTGGCATTTCACTGTATTTACAATCAGGCCATGTGCTGCCAGGCGCTGAAAAACCTCACGGAGGTGGGACATGTGCTGCTCAGCCGAGCTGCTAGCCAATAGGACGTCATCCAGGTACACAAATACGAATGACAGACCCCTTAGGACTGAATCCATCAACCGCTGAAATGTTTGTGCTGCACCTTTAAGACCAAAAGGCATGCGCAAAAACTCAAACAGGCCGAAAGGCGTGATAACAGCGGTCTTAGGGACATCCTCCACATGCACAGGAACCTGGTGGTACCCCCGTACTAAATCTACTTTAGAAAAAATGGAGGTCCCAGCCAGGTGCACTGAAAAATCCTGGATGTGGGGGATGGGATAACGATCGTTCTCTGTGATGTTATTAAGGCGGCGGAAATCCCCACATGGACGCCATTTGCCATCTGCCTTGGGCACCATGTGGAGGGGGGAGGCCCACGGACTGTTTGAGCGTTGCACGATGCCTAAACGCTCCATGTTAGCAAACTCTTCCTGTGCTATTGCTAGCTTAGTAGCATCGAGGCGGCGTGCACGTGCGAACACCGGGGGGCCCGTTGTGGGAATATAATGTTCGACCCCATGTTTTGTGTTTGTGTTTGCAAAATCAGGAACAGTCAGCGAGGGGAATTCAGACAATAAACGCTGAAACACATTACCCGAAGCTAAAAAGTTAGCATGCATTAAAGGCCCAGCTCCTCGCGTCTCACAAGGCAGTGACGAAAAAGACACAGCGTCGATCAAACGCCTGTTAGCTACATCAACAAGGAGCCCGTGAGCACAAAGAAAATCAGCCCCTAAAATAGGGACTGAGCTAGCAGCTACCACAAAGTTCCACTGGAAGTCCCGTTCATGGAAACGAACAGTCACCAACCTTTCGCCAAACGTCTTGATGGGATAGCCGTTAGCCGCGGTTAGCTGCGGCCCGCAGCCTTCTGCCAACCTGTCGGAGCCAGTCGGGGGAACGAGGCTCTTCTGCGAGCCAGAGTCCACCAGGAACCGCCTCCCCGACCTCGAGTCTTCGATGAAAAGCAGCCTTTCCTTGTCGCCAACGGCCGCGACTGCTAGCGGCCGCTGGCGTTCTCGTTTCCCTGCGGCTTGAAGCTGCACGGTGGGACGCATCGTCGTGCTTTGGCGCCAAAACGCTGGTGGTAGAAACAAAGGGCGGCTCCCGTCCGCCTGCGGGTAGCGACCCCTGCTACGACCGATGGCTCGTCCGGCGCTGAGGGCGTTGCTTGAAGCTGAGGTGCTGCTGGAGATCCGGGGACCGCCGCCTGGACCGCGAAAGTCCTCGCAGCCAGCAGGATGCGGTCGGCTTCGCGGGCCAGCGAGCGGTAATCCTTCTGCTGCAGAAACGAGGAGTTGGCCAGGGCGGTGCGCACTGGAGCCGGGAGCCGGCGGAGGAAGAGGTGGAGGAAGAGAAATTCACAGTCTGCTGATCCCCTCAAAGACAACATGCCTTCCATGAGCTCAAGAGCTGTGCCATCGCCCAAATCGGAGAGGGAAAAAAGTTTCTCAGCGCGCTCCGCGTCTGAGAGTGTGTAACGCTGCAGAAGGAGCTGCTTGAGGGCGTCGTATTTTCCTTGTGCAGGAGGGTCTTCGAGCAGGCTCATTACCCGCTGGGTGGACAATGGGTCCAGTGAAGCGACCACATGGTGGTATTTGGTGTCGTCTGCAGATATCCCGCGAAGAGCAAACTGTGATTCGATGTGGGCGAACCACGACTGAGGTGCGTGCAGCCAGAAGTCCGGGATTTTAACGGCCACCGCAAAAGCGAGTGGGGCCGCCGGTGGAGGTTCCACAACCGCGGACAGCTGAAGAGAGCTGGCTTGACCTTCAGACGTCGTCATATTCAATTCACAAGGGTCACCAGTGTAGGAGGCGGTGAAGAGACGACACAGGAGACGGGATGTAGATCTTCACTTTTAATCAACTCCTACTAAACTGGCGGGAAACACCCAACACCGCCTTATATATCCAATACCACATCCGGTCCTCAGGACCTTTCACAATAAAACATCCTGTAATACCTTCGGTCCACGGGGTGTGAGTAGAGCCCCCTAGTGGTCTACCACAGCAGCAGGGTTTGGAGTAGCTTCCTTCATTGTTCTGATTTTAATCAGGAGCTGAGAATACTGAGAGATAGAGGTGAGGCCAGGAACTTGGTGCATAGAGTTAATTTGGTATGAATCAGAGGCACCTACCGCCTGTGAGAAGTCCACGGTGGCGACCTCTGCTGGAAGCTGACTGGTAGCTATTGTAGCTGTTGGAAGCTGACTGGTAGCACTGGCGGTTCTACACACGGGCCCACACAGGCCCGTGCCCGTGTAAAATGGACCCTGGCCCGCCCTATGGCCCGCCCTCCGAGCAAAAGCGGAACCAATGCTTAGCACGGACCCTGGCCCACCGCCCGCCCTGCTTCCGCCCTGCTTCCGGGGCCCGCCCTCCGAGCAGAAGCGGAACCAATGCTGCACGGACCCTGGCCCGCCCTGCTTCCGGGGCCCGCCCTCCGGGCACAATTCAGGTAGTTGTACCTTTTAGTGCGTTACACCACTGCGAAGTGCGAACAACGAAAAGAAGAGCGAGCGCAAAGACGGCAAAGTTACCGAGCGTCATCCACGAGTACCACTACAAATACAAGATACAAGATACAAGATACAAGAGCTTTTATTAACATTGCACCAGTTCTCACCAATAACAACGTGATCATGTATACACAGTCATCCAGTAGAGGGTTAGAGAATGTAAAGCTGCTGCTTATTCAAACACATGACATGTTCTTCAGCGCGGCCTCTCTCATCCGTCTCGGGATGAAGGTCAAAGGTGTGAAAAAAGGTAAGTAAACATGGGGGTTACAGCATTAGTATTACAAAAAATGTATCACATTTTGTCTGCAAGACACCGCATGACACAGTAAAAACCATACTATAAGCACATAAGGACAGTTACATACAGTTGAATACAAACAATACAAGGTAACAATTCTGGTCAAGAAATGATGTTGTTGGCTATGAATTATAATAGCAGCCTATCAGACCAGGCGTTTATGTTGTATGCTTCTAGCTAACGCTAGTTATCTTACAACAACACACAAGCTAACTATGCTTCTAGCTAACGCTACCCGTATTTCGTCGGAATATAACACACAGTTTTTTTTTGTTAAGCTCAGGAGACCGTGTGTGCTATAATGTCAGCTAAGAAATATATTTTTTCTCGCAAAGAAACAATTGTTTTTACCGTGTTAATCTAAGATGGACTTCATGTTTGTCTATAGTGCAAAATGAAGAGAAAGATGGACATTACATCTTATTTCTGCACAAGAAAGACAGTGAGGCAGACATTGAGACAGAACCAGATGATGGAGGTGTTGAGAGAGCTGAAGAAAAGCACGTTGAGAGCAGAGCCCCACACAGCCAGAGGACCTGGAAGACACTGGTTTTCAAAGAGAGGGCACAGGGACGGAAAGAGAGACACATGAAGATCCTGATTCCTGAAATGGAGACAGCTGAGACTGAGATACAAGCAGCACGTGAGACACAGACGGAGAATATTTGTGTATCCACAAGCACTGGACCATCAGGTTTGTGATGTTCAAAAAAAATGTGTTTGTTAATGTTAAGTTTTCTGACACAAGTTGAGTTTGAATGAAATATTATTGCTGGCTTTGTTATAAAATAGTCAAGAAATCTAGCTTTAGCTTATTTGCAGTCTTGGTCCTTGGTCAGGTTTTAGAATTCAAGGAAAGAATGTACTGATCTCAAAAATGCAATTAATGCAAAGAACATTAATAAATAAATAAATACAGTGAATCAATTTAGACGTGTGTGTGTGTGTGTGTGTGTGTGTGTGTGTGTGCTTTGCAGTTTATATGCAGTGTCCATGCAGATTACTGGTATATGTTAATTTACATATATTTGGTTTTGCTTTCTCCACAGACATCAGCAAATGTAAAGAAGATCCACCGATGCAGCCGGACCTAAAGTTGTCTCCAAGAACCTTGATGGGGGACAGAAGGAGGAGCTTCAAAGCGGCTTGGTATCACATTCACCCCCTCAAGTAAGATTTCAAATCTGTGTCATCATTGGTTATTTGGGGGCCTTGAGGTTTGCCCCCCTGGGGTGCTGATGTGGAGCACAGTGATGGACCGTGCATTTTTCTGGCTTATCTAGACAGAACCTTTATTTTTTGTGTCATCAAGCGGGTTATTCACTAAACTCTCGGTCATGCGCTCATTCAGTTTGCACTACTTCTCATATTTGCACTAATGTTTGTATTACATTACTGCCTATAGTCATAAAGATGTCTTTATAGTCATAAAGTCACTTTTTTCTCCGAGATTAACGTGCCCCTCTGACAAAACCTCTGGCCCCAGCTTGGCCCCACCAGTACAACTGGTCTAGAACCGCCACTGACTGGTAGCTGTTGTAGCTGCTGGAAGCTGGCTGGTAGCTGTTGTAGCTGCTGTAGCAGGCTGCTGGTTGTTGGTGGCTGCAGGCTTAAAAACAGGAAAGTCCAGATCTGGTGGAGGATTAGGACTGACTGCCTGAAGTCGGATGAGTGGCTCCAACCAACGCTTCTCCTCCAGTACTTCGTCCAGAATTTCCTCCATGCCAAGAGAGTCAATTAACCATGGAATACAAATATATTCATGAAACATGGCTGTGGTGGCCTCCCACCTCTCTAACAGATTGCAGGAAGAGCCCGAGTTCACATATCTCTGGACGGTATCACAGAGCCTTGAATAATCCTCAAAAGGGAATCTGGACAAACAATACTTGTCTGCTGGGTTCATGTTTTAAGGTGGTGTCCTACTGTCAGGGTTTACAGGCAAGCTTGAACCCAATGGTGCAGACAAGAGTCAGACTCAAGGATTATAAACATAAATACTTTTAATAACAAATCAAAGAGCTGACATGGCAGCTTAACTCACTTTCACAGAGATCAGGACAGACTGGATCAGAACAGGGCAGATCGGGACAGACTGGATCAGACAGGTCATACCGAACG
Source organism: Garcialebias charrua (assembly GCA_038048925.1). Taxonomy (NCBI): domain Eukaryota; kingdom Metazoa; phylum Chordata; class Actinopteri; order Cyprinodontiformes; family Rivulidae; genus Garcialebias; species Garcialebias charrua. Next base: position 12,403 of record JBBPBX010015898.1, read on the forward strand.
AGGACACCACAAGGAACTAATGCCTCTTTTCCACTACCGGCCCAGAGCGGCCCAGTCTGGTCCGGTCTGGTCCAGTTAGGATCGGCTCACATGCACGGTTTTGTCTCCATTCACTATCTGCAGCCCTTCTGTGGGCGGGGTGTAGAATCTCACTCGTCCTACCACGTGGTGGCGGTAGTGTTACCTCAAGCTATTTACTAGCCACCACTAAACGTTAGAAGAAGAACACCCTGCAGAACCTTGTCTCACCACCTGTTGGCGGTAATGTCCCTTGAGCTATTTAATGCTCTGATCTTACTTTATAGACTTTTCAGCTTGTTTTAAACCCCTGTGTTTTCCATTTTGTTTCTTTATAATAAAGATTATTCTCATATATGCACAAGGTTCCTGTTAACATTGCTTAACACATTGATCACACTGCCCTGTAATCAGTTAAACTATTTTTACAGTAAGGTAATATTAAATGTTTGTATTTCATTAAATTTAAACGGTAATATTTTGTCAGGGCTAATTCAAAGTCAAATGCAAATGGATAATTTGGTTTAAACTGTCCCATAAACATTAAAAGCATGTTTCTTTAAACGTAAAAACAAAGTATTAATAATTAAATGTTTGTTGATCAGGAAACTCGTTTGGGCATCCAAGAACAGCTTCATCGGGGTTGACGGCGACGTCTGTGCATCCTTGGAAAAGCTGCTGCACCCACAACCCGACATCAGGATGGATGGATGGATGGATGGATGGATGGGTTCATGTTGACATCTGTGCATCCTGGCAAAAGCTGCTGCACTACTCATGACACGACAACAGGAAGGATGGATGGATGGATGGATGGCTGTTCAAATCTAATAATCTTTTTCTTATGATTCTTTAAAGGTCAAATGCAAATGGAAAATATTGAATGGTAAATGGAGCTTATTTATATAGCGCTTTCCAGCCCCCTGTGAGGAGCCCCAAAGCGCTTTACAATACCAGCCATCCACCCATTCATTCAGACATTCATACACCGGTAGTGGTAGCCTGCCTTGCAAGGCGCCATCCAGACCTACCGGGAGCAACTCGGGGTTAAGTGTCTTGCCCAGGGACACACAACACATGGTGGGCGGATGCGGGATTCGAACCTCCAACCTTCCGATCAGGGGTCGACTGCCATTACCACTACACCACGGTCGCCCACAATAATATTGTGTAATATTCTTAACTTCCAGTATGTTTTTAAACAAACACTATACTGTACACACTTAACATTGTAAAATATGTTTAGGAAATTATTGTTCAATGACACCACTTAAGAAATAAAATGTTTATTATGAAAACTAAGAAGTGAAAAAAGCACAAAAATAAATACTGCATCCACCTAAATGATTTTTTTCCTGTTGTCTCATGTGCTTCCTCCAGAAGACACAAGTTGATAAATTCTGGTGTTGACTTCTTCGTCTTAACTGTAAAAAAAAAGAAAAACATGGTTACCGGTAATTCAGTCTAGAAACTGTTTTATATGTAGATATCTTTTATAAGATATATGTAAGATATATATACATATATCAAATATCTCAGAAACCACAAAGCAGATATTTTTCAAACCAACACAGTGTAATCACTACATGTTTATATACACACTGTAAGCTGTTGGAGTTATTTGAATTAAAATTCGATTTTTAATAGACATAAGTGTGTCGACCTAGCTTTTTTTTCTACTAGTATTTAACACATATCTTAGATCTCAGAAACCACAAAGCAGATATTTTTCAAACCAACAGAGTGTAATCACTACATGTTTATGTGCATACTGTAAGCTGTTGGAGTTATTTGAATTAAAATTCGATTTTTTAATAATTTATTTTCGAAGCACATGTGATAGGTTTGGAATTAGTCAAAACAAATCAATTTAAATCCAGATTTGACCACAACGTGACATTATTAAGGACTTGTTAACCTGAGGAACCCTCGTGGTATAAAGCAGCTATGAAATATATTTTTTAAGCTTTTATTTAGCTACATTTAAAACAAAGAACGCCGATCGACCCCACCCGCGCGTGCATGTGATGTGCATGTGTCGACCTACTTTGTTAAATCCAGCTGATTTGACCACAACGTGAAATTATTAAGGAACTGTTAAGCTCAAGCACCCTCTTGATATAACGTCAGCTATGAACTATATTTTTTAAAGCGTTTATTTAGCTACATTATAGAAATAAAGACGGCTCACGTGCGCGCGCGGGCGCGCGCGTGCACGTGGCGAAACTACTTTTTTAAATCCTGCCGTTTTGACAACAACGTGGAATTATTAAGGAATAGTTCGGCTTAAGACACATGTGTGCTGTAATTTTTAATACAAATAATTGTTTTTACCATGTTAATCTTGTAAAGTCCTTCGGTGTTTGCTCCCTCACGGCAGCCACTTCCTCAAACTCAGTCCAGCCTCCTCCTCACGGTTCGGGGCCAGCCGGCCTCGGACCTGCTCTGAGATGAGTCCGGAATCTTGGCGCGGCGCCGCGCATCTGTTAGGTGGAAATGCTCTCCAACGCGCGCTTGGCACGCAAATATGACGTCACATCCGAGCCGGGCCACCAAGTGGAAAAGGGGCATAACTGACAGGCAGGCTATATATACACAGAGACAAGACAAGACGCAATCACAAAACACCTGGGAACAATTAACTAACTAAAGACACAGAGCAGGACTGGGAAACTAATAAAGATGAAGTAAACAAGGAAACTAATAAAGGTTAAATAAACAAGGAGACTAAACTGGAGGTTAAACTAAGAGTGATCAAACATGGAGACTTAAACTAGGAGTAATGGTAAATGGTAAATGGAGCTTATTTATATAGCGCTTTCCAGCCCCCTGTGAGGAGCCCCAAAGCGCTTTACAATACCAGCCATCCACCCATTCATTCACACATTCATACACCGGTAGTGGTAGCCTGTCTTGCAAGGCGCCATCCAGACCTACCGGGAGCAACTCGGGGTTAAGTGTCTTGCCCAGGGACATAACGACACATGGTGGACGGATGTGGGATTCGAACCTCCAACCTTCCGATCGGGGGTCGACTGCCATTACCACTGTGCCACGGCTGCCCCAGTAAAGGAGTAAAGGACTGTAGATGTAGAAACTAAATACATGAATTAAGAACTGATAAACAAGGAGACCAGGGGAATTATCAAACCTAAACATTAAGGACTGGAACAGGGGAAACTAAATAAAACTAAGAACAAACATCAGGAGCTGGCTGACAGAAAACAAAAGGAGAACAGTCAAAGGATGCCTACTAGATGGTGCCATCCTAGATGGTGCCATCCTGACACTATATAGATAGATAGATAGATATACGTAGATAGATATAGATATACGTATATATATATACATATATATACGTATATATATATATATACATATATATACGTATACATATATATACGTATATATATATATATAT
>JBBPBX010015898.1:16065-30016 GCA_038048925.1 Garcialebias charrua
TTTATATACATATATATATATATATATATACCAAACCGGATTCCAAAAAAGTTGGGACACTAAACAAATTGTGAATAAAAACTGAATGCAATGATGTGGAGGTGCCAACATCTAATATTTTATTCAGAATAGAACACAAATCACAGATCAAAAGTTTAAACTGAGAGAATGTATCATTTTAAGGGAAAAATATGTTGTTTCAAAATTTCATGGCGTCAACAAATCCCAAAAAAGTTGGGACAAGTCCATTTTTACCACTGTGTGGCATCCCCCCTTCTTCTTACAACACTCAACAGACGTCTGGGGACAGAGGAGACCAGTTTCTCAAGTTTAGAAATAGGAATGCTCTCCCATTCATGTCTAATACAGGCCTCTAACTGTTCAATCGTCTTGGGCCTTCTTTGTTGCACCTTCCTCTTTATGATGCGCCAAATGTTCTCTATAGGTGAAAGATCTGGACTGCAGGCTGGACATTTCAGTACCCAGATCCTTCTCCTACGTAGCCATGATGTTGTGATTGCTGCAGAATGTGGTCTAACATTATCTTGTTGAAAAATGCAGGGTCTTCCCTGAAAGAGATGACGTCTAGATGGGAGCATATGTTGTTCTAGAACAGTGGTCCCCAAACTTTTTCCTGTGAGGGCCACATAACTTTTCCCTTCTCTGGTGGGGGGCCGGAGTCAGTTTTTAACAGGAAAAAGTGTGACGATTGCAGGAGTGCCTAAATCAGGGGTGCCCAACCTTTTTTGAACCAAGAGTTACTTTTGAAGTCGGCAGTTTGCCGAGAGCTACTCGTCCAGTCTCAGTATCAAAAAACAAAATTTTTCATCTCCCTACTCCTCACTTCTTTAAAGTAAATAAAACAGAACGTAATGTGTTGCTAGTTTTATTTAATTAAAGTATTTTATCAAAGTAAAATGACGCAATATTTGAAAAGCACACCATATTTTTTAAAGAAACGAATAAACAATGAACTGAACAATATAAAACTCCCTCATTTACACTAACTATTTACAAAAAGTGACTTACAAAGGTGCAGATTTACAAATCTCCAACAACTATTTCAAACCTCAATAAAACCTAAATATCAAAACTAGGCAGCTGCTCTGTGTAGCAGGATGGTGTCATCTGGTGCAAGCTGTATAAAATAAATGTGTGGTGATGCTCGAGGTGATGCTCGAATTACAGATGAGGCAAATAGACTTTGAATTAGAATAAACAAAAATATACTCCTCCTCCCACTCTGTGTGAAAATAATACGTTTTTGTTTGCTTGTTTGCTAGTTTTCCATCCATGTTTACTGTGCACCGACAGCTCCACTGCTGTCCTAAAGTCTCGTGAGAGCGCTGTGTCACCGCACCCAAAACTCGCAAGACTATGTCTGTGAGAATACAAGATGAGGAGGGCTGAGGAAAGCGTTGCTGCGCATTGGAATATCGTCACTCCTCCCACCCCCCACCCCAGCTAGCTCCCTTTATGTGAAAGGGAGACAATTCAACTTACTCCTTCATCTTTAAAAACTGTGTTAGGATAGGCTAAGTACTTGGTGACCGTACAGTACTGTACATGTATTCATTTGTAAAAAAAATAAAAAAATAAAAAAATAAAATTTATTTATTTATTTATTTTTTACTATTGTTCTGGGGGCCGGACCAAATGTGGGGGCGGGCCGGATGCGGCCCGCGGGCCGTAGTTTGGGGAACACTGTTCTAGAACCTGAACATAGTTCTCTGCCTTTCAGACATGCAAGCTGCCCATGCCGCAAGCGCTCATGCAACCCAATACCATCAGTGATGCAGGCTTCTAACAACTTGGGCTATCCTTTTCCTCTCTGGTCCGGATGACATGGCGTCCCAGTGTTCCATAAAAAACTTCAAATCATGACTCATCTGACCACAGAAGTGGTCAAAACAAGAACAAGTCTTCCATTTTGCGCCACACCATTTTAAATGACCCCTGGCCCAGTGCAAACGTCTGAGCTTGTGGAACTTGCTTAGAAATGGCTTCCTCTTTGCACTGTAGAGTTTCAGATGGCACGGTGGATTGTGTTCACTGACAATGCTTTCTGGAAGTATTCCTGAGCCCATTCTGTTATTTACGGCCTTGACCCTTACGCACAGCGATTGTTCCAGATTCTCTGAAGCTTTTGATGATGTTATGCACAGTTGATGATGATAACTTAAAAGTCTTTGCTATTTTACACTGGGTAACACCATTCTGGTATCGTTGCGCTATCTTTCTGTGCAACAATGGTAGAATTGGTGATCCTCTTACCATCTTGGCTTCTGAGCGACATTGCCACTCTGAGAAGCTCTTTTTTTACTCTTTATTTAACATTTTTCATTTTTACAATAACACATACAACACACTGAACTAGGGGTACTGATACTTGGTTAGAAAGAAGAATAAAAATAATACAAGATATTACACATTGAAATATATTTCTATCAGTATTATATCTATTATGTTCTAAGATTTGTGTTCACCTAAATCCTGCCATATAATGTGAATTAAACCCAAGGCGGAACCTTTTTCTTCCGGGCTTTGTTTTCACTAGGGAAGAGTTTTTCAGTTACACGCCTGCACCATTCAATAGACCCGACACTTGTGTTTACATCGAGCTGATAGCTGATTTTCAGAGAGGCTGGCTACGTAGTGAGAGTAGGGCAGTCCCAAGGCGGTCCCACGAGGTGATGACGACACCCAGGGGTTTTTATACGTGGCCCAGCCTCCGAAGAGGGTGTGTGTGGACTTTGTGAACAGCGAGAGGTCTGTGAAAGCTGCAAATTTCTTCTTATATGTACAATAAACCTGCAATAACGTGCACATTTGTTTCAGAGCGTCCTTCAACTCTTGAACTCGTAACAAATTGGTGACCACCGACGCGTGGAGTTGGAAGATTGAACTGACAACGGGAGCCGTTCTGGGGTTCTCACCCACCGGGGCTGAACACGAGCGCAGTCAACGAGGCGCCTTCTTTCAGGTGAACAGAACTCCTTTTTCTCACAACATGTCTGCCATTGGTTACGCTAAATTTTACTTTGACTGAGCGTTGTTTTTCTTCAGGTGGGCTAATATTACTGCAGGTTAGCTGCGGTTCATTGTTTTAGCAGCTGTAATGAAATAATGTATGGGGTAAGGTATTTAAACACTTACTGGACCACCATTATTGTAGATGCGCAGGTCTGAGCAGAGTTTATTTGCACAAACTGCCACCAATGCGCGAGTTTTTCCTTTTTCCGATACTAAATTGCTTTTACTGTAATTAGGAAAAATGTAACTTCATAAGGGAATCCAACTTATGTTGGTCTACCAGAAAATAGACCTTTTATTGAAACTATCACAAAATTACATTAAACATTTGTATCGATATTAGCTCTGATTTAATAACTACGTTGACAAGAATTCAAATTAAAACAAACAGACAGTTTAAACTTAAACTGTTGGCACATTACTTGACAGATTAATAGCTTATGAAAATTAAGAAATAGGAGGAAGAAGATGAAGATTGAAAGCTAAGTTAACTGGAGTTGATTATTTTGAAACAACCAGGGTGGCAGCCTTTCCCATACAGGTCCAACTGTACTTCCGACACGTGCAGCATACAAACAAGCCTCTTTACCTGGTGACGAGATGTCTAGGAGGTGAGGGCTGAGAAGTTTTGGACGCTAACGGACTGTGTTGTCCGGTGAACGTCCAGATGACTTCGTGCGTGTATATCTGGATCAGACGAGCGGGAGCACGCTTTCACCGGCAGGAACAGGCCCCAATCGCACTGACGGATTTTCAAAATAAACTTCAGAAAACAAATTCTTTCAGAAATGAGTGAAAGGATCACAGTAAGGCTTTACTGTGATTCCAGCTGAGACGTGGGTCGAGTTGACACATGACCGGAACGTCTCCAGCTTTTCCAGAGGAGAGAAGCAGGTTGTGACTTAGTTCTCCCCAAAGCACTAAAGGGAAAATGCAGGAAGTGCCGATTTATAGGGGAGGTGGGGTCTGACCCACCTCCTTAACGACTACTGGCTGAACTAACAAAATAAGAGATGGGTTTTCATCTCATAGGCAGAAAGTCTCTTGACGGAGACAGGAAAACTGTTTACATAGACGGCCAGATGGACTGGCCTGTTGAGTCTATCTTGAAGACAAAACACAAAGGAAGTAACAACTTTTTCCCTGACTCACAGTCTTAGATTCAGAGCACACTTTGAATTGGAAAATAAACCAGCATAAAGGTCAAACTCATGCAAGTAACAGATCATCATTGAAATGACAAAAAGTATACTGTTTGATCAATTCTGAATTAACACACATTAAAGAGAAAGTTCAATCTGATTAATTAGTGTCCATTAATTCATAATAATTGTTAACCAATATAAGTGTCCAATCGTCTCCTTGAGGGCTTCAAGAAGGTGTAACACTTAGAGTTTCAAAGAGATGCAGAGAGGTGTACTTGAAGGTCAAGCCTAAAATATCAGAGGTTAGGTGTATCACTACATAGCTAAAAGTAAACGTAAACTACTGTTGTTATTTTTTGTGTGTGCATTTTTTGCAGGGTTGTACATGTAAGTTTTAAGCACATAGTCCCACACACAGTGAAAATTCATGAGTGCCTGATAGTTTGCTCGCCCTTCCCCCCCTTCCCCCCGCCGCTCCGTGCAAATGAGCTCCAGCCTCTGGCTAGGAGACACCGTTCGCACACCGTTTGTTTTAGTGCTCCGGGGTCGTGCCGCCGTGGGTAGCAGCCTGGTTTATCTACTCTAGGCTGCTCCGGGACACGTTTCTGCCGTCAGAGTGACCTCGGGTCGCTCCAGAATCATTAGTTCACCGTTAGAGTGATTGGTTCACTCACGGGTCCAGATGATTGCTGTTAAGAGCTTCACTTCCCATTTAATGTTAATTAAACCAGCAAACAGGCACAGGGACAGCTTTTTTATTTTCTAAATACTGCATTTGTGGGTGACATTGGCCCTGTTTACACGGACACTGTGTGGGGGTAACGGAACTTTTGGGTATGTTAATTAGGTTGAAAGTTTTGCGTTAACATGGGAGAATTCTGTGGATACGACTCTCCCTCCCCCCACACCCCCCCACACCCCGTCCTCATGACTTTACTGTAGTTACCATGCTGGGCCATTAGATGGCGCTGTGATTTTTGGAACCTTCACTACTGCGCACGCGTGCTGCCTGGGGTAAACAGAGCAGACGAGGCAGCCTGTTTTCCTCTCTGGCTAAAAGTTCAGCTACTACAAGTTGTTGTCAACAAGTTAACAACAAGTTAAAGCTGGAATTTGGACAAGAGTCAACAGATTTGACACCAAGTGGGACCGCTTCATCTAACAAGCTGCCCACCAGTTGCTGACTGGACCGGAACCGCGTCAACATGTCTGACTTTAGTCCGTGAGAATCAGCTGATTTCCAGCAGCGCTACAAGGTAAACAATGTTCTTAATAATGTTTCCTTGTGTTTAGTTCGATCACAGAACAACCAACTGAGGTTTTATTTTTATTTTTTTCCTGCGAGGTCGAAGCTGTTCCACGAAGCGGACCGGCGGTTCGGATGTGGGTCCAGTTTCCACCAGGATGAAAACAACAGAGTCCAGTTCATTAAAGTTCGGTTAACGTGTTTTTAAAAGTGTTCAATTTAATTCTCAGTGTTTGTGACATGAGTTTGTGGTGTTGAATAAATAAATAAATTAAAAATCAACCTGGTGTCTTCATTTTCAGCAGCATGTTAGGCATGACGTAACGAGTCCAGATAGCTTCATTTAGCTCAGATAAATTTAAATATCTCCCACGCTAACATAAATACTGTTTATTATTGTTAAACTGTTAATATATAGCACATTTAGTATGTTATAGTGCAGCGTGACACGTGAAATGTCCGACTGCCTCGTTAACAGCGACAACTGGATCCAGGCAGCTGGCTCTCTTCCAACACAGATGCAGGTAAGGTGTAGAATAATTAAATATGAGAATCAAAATATATTCCATCAGCTATAGTTCAGAAAGTGGTGCGTGTGTCCACTGTCCAGTCCACCGCCATTGTTAAAATGCCGGCTGTCTGCGCGTGCGTGCTGCGTGCATGTGTTCAAACAAAAGCTCCACGGGAGATGTTTACATTATCAACGGGGGGTCAGCGAAAAAGTTCCACTTTGAGAGCAGGGTCAGAAAAGTATCGGAGTCAAAGAGGGGGGCCAGCAGCGTCGTGTAGGCGATAAGCAAAGTCGCAAAGAGAAAGTAGCGGTTACACTCAAAATACGCGCCTTGTAAACTGGCCCTTTGACAGCATAGTTTTTTTTTTTAAGTCTAGAGACTAACCACTGCTGTGTTCTGTCTGGGGAGGAATTTTATTTTATTGGGGTGCTTCAGAGGATGATTTACAACAGCCAGTTTCTGTGGTCGGCCGTTTGAACTGTGTTGGGATGGCTTTGGCCACATTGCTGACTGGACGTTTGGTCTCTTCATACCTCTGTAAAGCACGTGTATACTATTATCATGACTGACAAATATATTGATAACTGGGAAAATTGTGCGCCAGGGACTCTGGGGTCTATATTACACCAAGTGTGGGTGTCATGGAGTAAAAAAGTTGCTGTGAGGAATATTTCTGATGAGAGACAACGTCTGGTGTCTTGCTTTAAATAAATGCAACACACGGGAATGTTTCCTTCTGTTGATGAGGCTCCTCCATCTATTCCATGGATTAATAAACTTCTAATAAAGGCAGATAGGGCTCTGAACTTGGCGTTAGACGAGAAAAACAGGATTTCTGGTCCAATGAGCAGGAAGAAATATAAGGAGTGGCTAAAAGCGGATGAATTTAATCAAGACTGTCAATTGTTTTTGGATTAGATGAGGAAAATTGTAGGGGAACAGAAAACTGGTCTGAAAAATGCATACAAAGCAGCTACACAGATGCAAGCTGCTGGCTCGCAGCCTGATTTATTGCTTCCTACAGATAAAACTCTCCTCTTGGTGCCTGATACGAAGGTGCACCCTCCTATGAAGGGGCCCCCTCCTCCCATTCTGGTACCAGGAACGACGGCTCCTATGCTTGGTTTCCCTGAAGCTCCCCTGCCCCTCCCCCTCGTCCTCCCCCATACGCGCCTGTAAACCTGCCTCCACAAACACAGATGCCTCTGACTGAGCTGTCATCCATGTGCCTAACTGAGTTGACTCCTGGACCCACTACAGGGACCGGCTCAGAGTTACTGCTGATAACTGGGGGAGTTTTACAAACTAAGGGCCAGTTTACACGGCGCGTATTTTGAGTGTAACCGCTACTTTCTCTTTGCGTCTTTGCTTATCGCCTACACGACGCTGCTGGCCCCCCTCTTTGCATCCGATACTTTTCTGATCCAGCTCTCAGGGTGAAAGTTTTTCGCAGACCCCCCGTTGATAATGTAAACATCTCCCGTGGAGCTTTTGTTTGAACACATGCACGTAGCACGCACGCGCAGACAGCCGGCATTTTAACAATGGCGGTGGACTGGACAGTGGACACACGCATCACTTTCTGAACTATCCACCTCTTTTGCGAAAAGCTCATGTATGCCGCCATGACAGTCCGGTGCCGCCCCCTCCCGGTGGTAAACTTCCGCCGGAAGTCCTGTAGTGTGTGGTTTGCTGTGAAAAACAAGCCGGGACACCAGTTTATTTTCTCTCGTTTTTAAAATTTTTTGGGTTGTTTCTTGCTGGGTTAGAGGGTGTTACAGCCAAGTATACGTTTGAGCAACGCGCTGTTGTAAACCTGAAGGATCTATGTCCATCGGAGGAGCCTACAGCAGCTCTTTCCTCTGTCTGTGTCTGGCTCTGAGCTGCTGTCGAAGACGTCGCGCTCCGATCAACTTTAGTTCGGTAAACAAAATATTCTATATAAATCATTTTGTGAAACCATGTCAGAACAATATCGGAGTATAACCGTCTGTTTAGTAGCTGTTTTTTTTTTTTTCATGATTTAGCGTCTGTACTGCTGTGATAATGCTGTGGTTAGCTTAGCATGTAGCTACTTTAAAGGCTAACTTCCAGACGGTAACACTCACAACAAAGTGCTGGTTCTTGAGCCTGGACTTTTTTTTTGGCTGTGTTATTTTAGTTAAACTGTTATTTAGCTGGTTAATATGATTGAGACAGTTTACACATCTTTTTTCAAAGACAGACCGTGTCAACAATGACTAGGCCTCAAAACCTGACCCGTCATTAAACCAGAGTTATTAAAGCACATTTAAAATAATGATGTAAATTAAAGAGGAGAAAAGTGCACATGAAGCTACATTTGTACTAAAATGTGAGTAAATAAAGAATTTACTTAACAAATCTGTCATTAAATAATATAACTGTGTGTTGCACACGTGTTTATACAGTATTATTTATATTTATTTATATTATTTAATGACAGATCTGTTAAGTAAATGCTTTATTTACTCATTTTAATACTAATACTGTACTGTACACACTGTCTATGACAAGACAAGTTTTCTTTTTCTACTTTACAGAAGACTGAAGCCACGAGATCCATCCAGAGATAAGATCCTACATTAAGTAAATGCTTTATTTACTCATTTTAGTACTAATACTGTACTGTACACACTGTCTATGACAAGACAAGTTTTCTTTTTCTACTTTACAGAAGACTGAAGCCACGAGATCCATCCAGAGATAAGATCCTACATTAAGTAAATGCTTTATTTACTCATTTTAGTACTAATACTGTACTGTACACACTGTCTATGACAAGACAAGTTTTCTTTTTCTACTTTACAGAACATTGAAGCCACGAGATCCATCCAGAGATAAGATCCTACATTAAGTAAATGCTTTATTTACTCATTTTAGTACTAATACTGTACTGTACACACTGTCTATGACAAGACAAGTTTTCTTTTTCTACTTTACAGAACATTGAAGCCACGAGATCCATCCAGAGATAAGTTTGTACACCTGGGTCCAGTCTCAGATCGTACACCTGGGTCCAGTCGCAGATCTACACCTGGGTCCAGTCTCAGATCTACACCTTGGATTCCTGTGGAGTTGGCTGAAATCGGACAGTTCCACATGAAGAGAAATCTGTTCAGTTTGCTGGTCTCCATCATTGCTTGTTGAATTGGTTTTGATCTTTATTCTCCATCCATCCATCCATCCATCCATCCATCCATCCTTCTTCCTCTTATCCGGGGTCGGGTCGCGGGGGTAGCAGCCTAAGTAGGGAGGCCCAGACTTCCCTCTCCCCAGCCACTTGGAGCAGCTCCTCCGGGGGAATCCCAAGGCGTTCCCAGGCCAGCCGAGAAACATAGTCCCTCCAGCGCGTCCTGGGTCTTCCTCTGGGTCTCCTCCCGGTGGGACATGCCCGGAACACCTCACCAGGGAGGCGTCCAGGAGGCATCCTAACCAGATGCCCGAGCCACCTCAACTGGCTCCTCTCGATGTGGAGAAGCAGCGGCTCTACTCCGAGTCCCTCCCGGATGACTGAGCTTCTCACCCTATCTCTAAGGGAGAGTCCAGCCACCCTGCGGAGAAAACTCATTTCAGCCGCTTGTATCCGAGATCTTGTTCTTTCGGTCATAACCCAAAGCTCATGACCATAGATGAGGGTGGGAACGTAGATCGATCGGTAAATTGAGAGCTTTGCCTTTTGACTCAGCTCTCTCTTCACCACGACAGACCGGTACAGCGCCCGCTTCACTGCGGACGCTGCACCTATCCGCCTATCGATCTCACGCTCCAGTTTTCCCTCATTCGTGAACAAGATCCCGAGATACTTAAACTCCTCCACTTGGGGCAGGACCTCCTCCCCGACCCGGAGAGGGCATGCTACCCTTTTCCGGCTCAAGACCATGGCCTCGGATTTGGAGGAACTGATCCTCATCCCGGCCGCATCACACTCGGCTGCAAACCGCTCCAGTGAAAGTTGTAAATCACGAACTGATGAAGCCAGTAGGACCACATCATCTGCAAAAAACAGAGAAGCGATTCTAAGGTCACCAAAACGGATCCTCTCAACACCTTGGCTGCGCCTAGAAATTCTGTCCATAAAAGTTATGAACAGAATCGGTGACAAAGGGCAACCTTGGCGGAGTCCAACTCTCACCGGAAACGAGCCTGACTTACTGCCGGCAATGCGGACCAAGCTCTGACACCGGTCGTACAGGGACCTAACAGCCCATATCAATGGGCCTGGTACCCCATACTCCCGGAGTACCCCCCACAGAACCCCCCGAGGGACGCGGTCGAATGCCTTCTCCAAGTCCACAAAGCACATGTAAACTGGTTGGGCAAACTCCCACGCACCCTCCAGGACCCTGTTGAGGGTGTAGAGCTGGTCCAGTGTTCCACGACCAGGACGAAAACCACACTGCTCCTCCTGAATCCGAGGTTCAACTATCCGACGGACCCTCCTCTCCAGAACCCCTGAATAGACCTTACCAGGGAGGCGTGCCAATTAATTTTCATTAAGACAACACCAACCACAGTTGTCATATTGTACACTATTCAGTTTCAACTGTTTTAAATGTATAATTATAGCTTTTATTCTGAACTTTGTCAGTCTCCTGGGTGATCAAAACTTATAAGCAAAATGAATGTTTTTTTGCTTTGCACATGTGAATAAAAACACTGGCCTAAGAACAATCAGGACCTTTAGTTTTTATTTATGTGTATTACAATGAGTAGTATGGGTGACATCACAATGAAACTACTTCACATTATTAGACATTGAACAGTGTATTTTAATTATTGAAATAACAACAAAAAGAACAAATGTAAATGAACAGCAGATTTATTTATAGAAGATTTTAACTCGTTTGTTGCTGTGTACGACTGCACAAAACTTCTGGACCAAGTCGAGTTTCCATCCATGTCCTGGGAGTCTGCTGGTGATTGAAGATTCTACGACCGGACAGAGTACCTTAACACAGAAATTTTTAGATATGGAGTAAATAATTTCTATGTTTCTCTTTTGTATATAATACACCATGAATGTTTTTGTTGAAAAGCTTATGTAATAGTGTATGTATGAGATCAACTGAAAAATGACTTCTTTTTTTGTTTTATTCAACCACAATGTAACAGGTTCTTCTTTAAATGGCAACACATGGTTTTCTCAAAACAATGTACATATTTCATATTATCTTGTCTTTGAATATTGCAGAAAATATATAACTACTTTATCATCAACTTGTTAATTAAACAGCATGTGTTTCAACTTTGTACATTTCAATTGTGACATTTTCAACAAATTTTATATTAAATGTATGCTTCCATTCACAGCACAGACTTGAACTCTGACTATTAATGTCTGGCTGTGATCTAAATATTCTGATATAAGTGATGTACCTTCCACAGTGTCCAGTCAGCCTGTCCGTGAGCAGTGAGATGAGACGTTATCTGTGCTTCAGCTGTCACTGCTCAGTGACAGCTGAAGCACAGATAACGTCTTATCTTCGCAGTTAACGTCTTATCTTCGCAGCTTCTTAAAACATCCTTGGAATTATCCACCTCTTATGTGCTTCCATTTACGTGAGGTAAAGGAAACTTTTGGGTAAATAAATAAATCGCTAGCAAGTATGTTTCCCCACAAACATAAACAAGAGCGCGGGAGCGCGGGACCACAGGCGGAAGTCCACAGAATTCGCCCATGTCAACGCAAAACTTCCGCTATGAATTATGGGTAGTGCCGCGAAAACGAAAATAAGGTGGATAGCTGATGGAATATATTTTGATTCTCATATTTAATTATTCTACACCTTACCTGCATCTGTGTTGGAAGAGAGCCAGCTGCCTGGATCCAGTTGTCTGTTAACGAGGCAGTCTGACATTTCACGTGTCACGCTGCACTATAACATACTAAATGTGCTATATATTAACAGTTTAACAATAATAAACAGTATTTATGTTAGCGTGGGAGATATTTACATTTATCTGAGCTAAATGAAGCTATCTGGACTCGTTACGTCATGCCTAACATGCTGCTGAAAATGAAGACACCAGGTTGATTTTTAATTTATTTATTTATTCAACACCACAAACTCATGTCACAAACACTGAGAATTAAATTGAACACTTTTAAAAACACGTTAACCGAACTTTAATGAACTGGACTCTGTTGTTTTCATCCTGGTGGACACTGGACCCAGATCCGAACCGCCGGTCCGCTTCGTGGAACAGCTTCGACCTCGCAGGAAAAAAATAAAAATAAAACCTCAGTTGGTTGTTCTGTGATCGAACTAAACACAAGGAAACATTATTAAGAACATTGTTTACCTTGTAGCGCTGCTGGAAATCAGCTGATTCTCACGGACTAAAGTCAGACATGTTGACGCGGTTCCGGTCCAGTCAGCAACTGGTGTGCAGCTTGTTAGATGAAGCGGTCCCACTTGGTGTCAAATCTGTTGACTCTTATCCAAATTCCAGCTTTAACTTGTTGTTAACTTGTTGACAACAACTTGTAGTAGCTGAACTTTTAGCCAGAGAGGAAAACAGGCTGCCTCGTCTGCTCTGTTTACCCCAGGCAGCACGCGTGCGCAGTAGTGAAGGTTCCAAAAATCACAGCGCCATCTAATGGCCCAGCATGGTAACTACAGTAAAGTCATGAGGACGGGGGGTGGGGGGGAGAGAGTCGTATCCACAGAATTCGCCCATGTCAACGCAAAACTTTCAACCTAATTAACATACCCAAAAGTTCTGTTTCCCCCACACAGTGTCCGTGTAAACAGGGCCTAAGCCAGCTCAGGATGGAAATGTTTTGCAGGACCATGTGCAAACACTGATGGGTGGAATTCCTAACACTGCTGGCTCTGTTCTTCATGGAGATAAGCAGAGGGGAGGTGATGTTTTACATCTACCATCCTCCAATCCTTCTTTCAGCATGAAATCACTGGGGACTTCATATGACTCAATACCACTGAGTTGTCCCACCCCAACTGTTTGTCCTGACCTCAGACCTCCTGCCACAGCCTTTGATAAGGTTACTTGTTGGCAGCGAGGAAATTCAGGCTGTCTAAATAGAATTGCTGACAATGTTCATACCTGTCTTGACACAGTATCTCCTGCGCAACTCATGTTGCCTATCATGTGACATGTGACTAATGACGTCAGTGCGACGTGATGACGTCACTACGAGTACTCGAGAGGGACAATAATACCTCGATAGAACTTTCATGGTACATCCAGACCGAACGCCTTTTCAACGGCAAAAAAGCTCGACACGCACGCAAGTGGACGCACTGGACCCAGTGGTGTTCAAACCAGAACGTGAAATTGCGGCTGCGTTGCGGCGGCGGGGGGGGGGGAGCTTACCGGTACACCGAGTTCCTCTCTGCACTCCGCCAGGCAAGGAGCTTTTTATTTTTGTCCCTGTAGAGCAGACTTGACTGGTCGTGAAGGAATTGTCGCGAACACACAGCTACAATGAGTTTCTCTTCCATAGTACACGACCTCGCGGGTCTTTTCTGTGTCCCACAAACAATACGTCACATAGTTGCGCATTACCCCCGCCCCCTCGTTTCCGCGTCACATAGCGGACTCCCCCTTTCTCCTCCACCCGACTCTCCTGATTGGTCGGACACGCGTTCACGAGTTTGAACGGCGAAAATCTTCAGCATGGTGAATGCGTGGTTTGGAGGCTGACGCGGGTTCACGTGCACGAAAAACGCTTTCCAGCACGCTCAACACGCACGTGACGTGACGCCAGATGCCAAGAGACGCCTGGAGGCGCATCCCCCATTGACTTTGCATGTAAACCGGACGCTCCTGCAGTAGAAAACGCATTCGGTCTGGATTCACCATTAGGACTCGATCTGTCGAGTACTCGGGTACTCTATTAAAGCACTATAGCACACACACTTTTTGCCCCACTCCCCTCAGGAAAGAGGTTATGTGTAGAACCACTAGACTGAGGACCAGCTTCTACCCTGAGGCTGTTAGACTCATGAATATGTAATCAGGATTACCAC
>JBBPBX010015898.1:31316-48844 GCA_038048925.1 Garcialebias charrua
GGGTCTGGGTAGGTCTGCCACCTTCGACAGCATCTACAAACACAACTTGATGTCAGTTAGCTGATGCATGCCTGTCGGGGTGCATCTGGCAGAGAGCTTGTGTACTTTGTAGTGTTTCTCCAGGAAGTGCTGGTGCTGCTGCTGGACCACCAGCTGCTGCAGGGCCTGGGGGGACTGGGGCAAAGGTGCGCTCTGTGTGCGGGCCAGCGGTCGGTGCCGAGGCAGCTTGTTGATGGACCGCATACTGGTGCTAACACATCTCTCTGCCGTGACCAGCGGGGATTGATTGTACATGGGGACTGGACAGGGGGCACAGAACCAGCAGAGTAAGAACACGCTCAGGAGTTTGTGTGTGTGTGTGTGTGTTCCACCTAGCATCGCAGTCTGTTGTCGGGCCTGCTCCAGCAGAAGGACATGTTGTAACAATGAGGAATGGGTTGCATGAGAGGTAGAAGGGGTGGTCTCCACATCATGAGTTGCACCTGAAGACAAACATTAAGAAATCACTTGTTCCAAACAAAACATTGTGAGGATCCACAACTTCTCCTCCTCCATCATAAGCCTCAGCACTGGCTCTCCTCAGGGATGTGTGTTGAGCCCTCTCCTGTTCACTCTGCTCATGTATGACAGTGCAGCTATCCATCAGGCTGTCACATTGTAAAGTTTGCAGATGATACAGCTGTGGTGGGATGCATCACAAACAATGATGAGTCCAGCTACAGGCAGGAGGTGGAACATCTGGAGAGCTGGTGCAAGGAGAACAACCTTCACATCAATGTGAAGAAGACAAAGGAGATGATTGTGGACTTCAGAAGGAACAAACACACCCACACCCCACTGAACATAAGAGGATCTGCAGTGGAAGTGGTCTCCAGCTACAAGTACTTGGGTGTACACATGAATGATAACCTCAGCTGGAGCAACAACACCACCAGCCTGATCAAGAAAGGTCATCAGAGACTCTACTTCCTCAGACGGCTGAGACGAGCTGGTCTGAGTAGCCCAGTCCTCACCTCCTTCTACAGGTGTGCAGTGGAGAGCATCCTGTGCTCCAGCATCAACGTGTGGCATGGAGGCTGCACAGCTGCAGAAAGAAAAGCTCTGCAGAGAGTGGTGAAGGCTGCACAGAAGATGTTGGAGTCAGCTCCCCACCATCACAGACATTTACACCTCCAGATGCAGGAAGAGAGCCACCTGCATCATGAAAGACCTCACTCACCCAGCACACACACTTTTTTCTACGCTCCCATCAGAAAGGAGTTTGAGGAGCATTAAGTGTAGAACCACTAGACTGAGGAACAGCTTCTACCCAGAGGCTGTTAGACTCATGAATAAATAACCAGGATAATCACTGTGAGAAAAAAAAAACACAATGTTGTTGCTCATTCAGGGGCAGCTGTGGCTGAGTGGTTAGAGCAGTCGTCCTCCATTGCAAGAGTTGGGGGTTAGACTCCACCAGCAGTCACATGCCGAAGTGTCCCTGAGCAAGACACTGAACCCTTCATTGCCTCCGATGTGTGTCCCATCGGTGTACGAATGTGATAAAGCTCTGATTAATCTTTGTATAGCTAAAGTAGAGTGCTGTATGAATGGGTAAATGAGGACACAGATTCTAGTGTGAAGTACTTTGAGTATCTTGAAATAAGATAGAAAAGTGCTCTATAAGTGCAGTCCATTAACCATTCATATTCATCTGCTCACACAGACTCGTTCGTACTGCTGTTCGGTGTTTTGTTTTTGTACTACTAGTGCTTAGTGTGTTTTTAGTTAACATTTTCTTAGTTCATATCTTAAAAATAATAATAATAATAATAATGTCACATTTTTGTCATCTGTGTATGTTTCCATACAAGACGAAATTTGACTCTGCATTTAACCCAATCACCACCAGGTGGGGCAGTGGGCAGCTATAGAAAGCGCGCCGGGGAGCAATTGGGATGGAAAGTAGATATTACGGTTTTTCTTTTACATTTTAATACCTTTGTTGGATGTCACTGGGAACCTGTGTACACAATTTTGTTCCACCTTATGTACCATAGTGTGAATGACAAATAAAAAACCTTGAACCTTTGAATACTTGAAAACTTTAAATTCCCTGATGATTGATGCAGTGAACACACAGCTCTGTGCTTTTAAAAAGCCTGAGAAAGCTTCAAACTGGATGATGACACCCCCCCCCCATGTAAACAGGATTTCCAAAGTTAAGAGATTAGCCATGGTTTTAGTGGTAGTAAATCCCAAGCAAGACTATAGTTCCCACACATGTGACCAGTATTGTGCAATACCGTGTTTCCTCCATAGCTAAGTCTATTGATACTTTTGACCAAGGTGCAAGAGAAAGATATGTGCTTAAAATAGCTGCAGTTGGAGTAAACCCCTATGAGGTGGAGAAAGAAATCATGCCAGACCACACTGACACATTGCCACTGATAAGTTACTTTGATATCATTAATTATTTAGTGAACACAAGGAGTAAACTACACAATGGAGGAGGTTCGCAGCCTTAAGTTAAATCCATGGATAATCAATGTTTGAATGGATTTGTGAAGGACGTCTAAATTCTTCATGTAATTCTGGTGGCTGGCAGAGTAAGTAATTACAATAATATACATGCAGATGTCCGTCATAGCATGCAGATACAAGATACATTAGCTAAGCTTATCTTTGCTAGAGTAAAGATTGCTGATATTTACTGTAGCACAAGCTACTTAGCTTACCTAATGTGGCTTGTGCTACAGTAAAGATATCTAATAGTTCTTACATTATTACATTACTGTACTGTATTATGTATTTTGCTCAAGACTGCCTTTCATACTTAAATTAGTGGTAACAAAATAAATCATTTGTAATTATTGTTCAGTCATAATATTTAATGTGTTACAGTACCGTAAATGTCACTGATATTATTTATTTTCCACTATGACTGCCTTTGTTAATAAAGTTAGTAGTGAAAAATTACAATTTGGTAACTCCTTTAAATCCATTGGCTAAATGCTGTTTAAAAACCCTGAAACAAGAACAGCATTTTAATTGTTTTCCTACATTGTTATATCTAAAAAAGTTAAGTCTAGTCCTCTGGACATTCAAAAAACAAAACAAATTAAAGCTGCGTGCAGCATTGAGGCCCTCGCAGCTCCGGCCTTATTGTGGCAACCGCGGGAGCTCCAGTTAATCCGCCCAGTTGCTATCTCAAACGCGCTTGTGCCTATCCTGCACCCGTTTAACAGGGTGCACATTTGCCAAATCTTCTAAATCACCTGCGAACTCAGGAGCTGCAGCAACGCCTCCCGGTCGCAATGGTGAACGCTCCCATTCCGTTCCAGCACGCGTCCACCAGAGGGCGCACTCTACCCATATCAGTACAAGTCCAACTGCAAGACTTCCAAGTTAGGCTGAAATGCCATTTTCCAGACAGGAGTTTTTGAGATTTCCTGTTTTGTGGCGAATGTTTGATGAACACTTCCGTTAGGCTTTTCAACATGCCAAATGTAGTAATCAACAGTTAGCGAATACAGTTTCAGTCTTATATGTTACACAACACAAAGCTGGAAGAGTCACCCAATAATCGTGAGTTTCTTGTGTGAGTGGGCGGGGCTTAAGTGATGTTGTGAATCCACAATACCAATTTTTCTCAAATTGCTCATTGCTCAAGTAAAAACAATCTGGTGCAGATGGGACTATGTATCATTGAGATAGCGGGTGCACTGGAGTAAAAATGTCCACAAGAATACCAATGTGTATAAAAGTGGTCACTGATGAAGCACAATAAATCTGGTTCAGATCGTTTGATGTATCACTGATCTGTAACTGTTGGAAAAATGTAGGGGCGCACTTTAGTCAAATGTTAAACAACCATATCAATGTGTTTAGAAGTGCCCACAGATGTAGCACAATAAATCTGGAACAGATCGGATGGTCTATTATTGACATACAACAGTTTGAAGTATGTAGGGGGTGCACTGGAGTCAAAAGTAAAATAACAATCGAAATGTGTGTAGAAGTGCTCACTGATGACGTACAATAAATGTGGTGCATATTGGATGATATCTCACTGATCTGTAACTGTTAGAAAAATGTAGGGGAGCACTGGAGTGAAATTTTAACCAACAATACCTATGTGTGTAGAAGTGCTGACAGATGATGCACAATAAATCTGGAACAGATCAGATGATCTATCAATGAGATATAACAGTTTGAATAATCTAGGGGGCGCACTGCAGTGCTATGTTAAACCACAATATCTATGTGTGTAGAAGTGCTCACTGATGAAGCACAATAAATATTGTGCAGATTGGAAGATGTATCACTGAAATATAACTGTAGTAATAATATAAGGAGTGCTGTGGAGTGTATTGGCCACTTATCATGGATGCCTGTTCACGTGGTGGATAATGATCGATCGTAGTGATTTTGGTGCATCTCGGTTCAAATCTGTGGAATTTAGAACAAAACATATGGCGACGGCGTTACATCTGAGATCATCACACCACCAGGACCACATCCTCCAGCAAAAACTGTTTGTAATTTAAAGTCAGACCAACTTGTTATACGTCTTCTAACAGGATCATCCTGATTAGTTCAAGGGTGTCAGAGAGGGACAAGTTTCCAAGTTAAAAAAGTGACTTCTAAGTTTAAAAAGTGACTTCCTGTTCTGAGGGGGCGGGGCTTCGATGACATCACAACATGACCACAAAGGATCGTCGGGCATCCAATAGGGATGACTCATACCAAGTTTGTTGCATTTCAGTCTTTCGATGTGAAAGTTATAGCGTTTTGGAATTTATGGCGTGAAGCGTAAATTTGAGGCCTGACCACGCCCCTTTAGCATAAACGAAAATGCAAGCTTTTGATAACTTTTACTGTCCAATGTGTTAAGGGCATATTAACCAAGTTTGAAGGCAATCCTTCAAAATCCCTAGGAGTAGTTTGTCAAAATCCGCAATTAGAAATGCCGGAAAATGACCCTTTGACCCAAAATGTCTGACTTCCTGTTGGTTTTGGACCAGGGCTCCAAGAGACTTTTTCGTAGATCCTAAGAAGATACAGATCTTCACCGAGTTTCAGAATATTCGGTCCAAAAATGGCTTGGGGCTGAGGTTTTAAAATATTCTAGGGGCGTTGTGGAGGCTTTTGGACCATTATTTATTTATTTTTTTATTTATTTTTTATAAAATTTGTTCATTAAAAAAAAAAATATATATATATACAAAATAATCCCATAAACAATAACGTACAAAATATAAAAAATGAAAGGGAGCAGAAAGAAGAAAAAAATTCTTATTATATCTGCCCCTTTTTTCAAACAATCTGTTCAAACAATAATAATCTTCCAGTAACAGAACAAAATGAATAACTCTTTCTAATTTTCTAATTAATACAATACAAATTACGCTACTTCATTTTTTTTTTTAACAATTCAGTTTTGATCATTTTCTTAAATGTACACATTGATTGGGCATTTTTAACTTCATTCTCCGTACCATAATCCAATTCCCTAGATTGAGGTAGACCGTCCCTTCAAACTAGTTCTGAATTTTGGTTTTACAAATATCTCTGTCCCCTTAAGATTATAACAACTTTGTCATTATTTCTTCTTTGTCAGTTCCATTTAGAAAAATACTGTTTGCACAACCTATAATTGAATGGCTCACATTATTATCTACATTTGGTATTTTAGCTGTAAGGCTTGATCCAGTATTCACAAAATATTGATTAAATCCATTTACAATTTCATTCTCATCATGGTGGAGGGGTTTGAGTGTCTCAATGATCCTAGGAGCTATGCTGTCAGGGGCTTCATGCCCCTAGTAGGGTCACCTAAGACAGACAGGTCCTAGGTGAGGGACCAGACAAAGTGCAACCCTTATGATGAGTGAAACAAATGGAGTCAATGTGCCCTCGCCCGGACGTGGGTCACCGGGGCCCCACTCTGGAGCCGGGCCCAGAGGTGGGGCCCGGAGGTGGGGCACGCTGGCGAGCGCCCGGTGGCCAGGCTTTTACCCAAGGAGCCCAGCCGGGTACAGTCCGAAGAGGAGACGTGGGTCCCCCTTCCCATGGGCTCACCACCTGTGGGAGGGACAAAGGGGTTGGGTGCAATGTGGGATGGGTGGTGGCCGAGGTCGGGGACCTTGGCGGTCTGATCCTCAGCTACAGAAGCTAGCTATTGGGACGTGGAACGTCACCTCTCTGGTGGGGAAGGAGCCTGAGTTGGTGTGTGAGGTTGAGAGGTTCCGGCTAGAAATAGTCGGACTCATCTCAACGCATGGCTCTGGCTCTGGAACCAGTTTCCTTGAGAGGGGTTGGACACTCTTCCATTCTGGAGTTGCCCCCAATGAGAGGCGCCGAGCAGGAGTGGGCATACTTGTTGCCCCTCATCTTGGTGCCTGTACATTGTGGTTCACCCCGATGAACGTGAGGGTAGCCTCCCTCCGCCTACGTGTGAGGGGACGGGTCCTGACTGTTGTTTGTGACTATGCGCCAAACGGCAGCTCAGATTATCCACACTTTTTGGAGTCCTTGGAGGGGTTATTGGAGAGTGCACCTCCTGGGGACTCCGTTGTTCTACTGGGGGACTTCAATGCTCATGTGGGCAATGACAGTGAGACCTGGAGAGGTGTGGTTGGGAGGAACGACCCCCCTGATCTGAACCCGAGTGGTGTTCTGTTATTGGACGTCTGTGCTCGTCATGGATTGTCCATAACGAACACCATGTTCAAGCATACAGATGTCCATGTGTGTTCTTGGCACCAAGACACCTTAGGTCGCAGTTCAATGATCAACTTTATTGTCGTCTCATCTGATCTGCGGCCGCATGTCTTGGACACTCGGGTGAAGAGTGTCAACTGACCACTACTTGGTGGTGAGTTGGCTCCGATGGTGGGGGAGGATGCCGGTCAGACCTGGCAGACCCAAACGTATTGTGAGGGTCTGCTGAAAATGTCTGGCAGAGTCTCCCGTAAGACGGAGCTTTAACTCCCACCTCCGGGAGAGCTTTGAACACGTTCCGAGGGAGGCGGGGGACATTGAGTCAGAGTGGGCCATGTTCTAAGCCTTTATTGTCGAGGTGGCTTATCGGAGCTGTGGCCGCAAGGCGATTGGTGCCTGTCGTGGCGGCAACCCTCGAACCTGGTGGTGGATACCGACGGTGAAGGATGCTGTCAGTCTGAAGAAGGAGTCCTATTGGGCCTTTTTGGCCTGTGGGACCCCGGAAGCAGCTGATGGGTACCGGCAGTCCAAACGGCATGCAGCTCGGGTGGTTGCTGAGGCAAAAACTCGGGCGTGGGAGGAGTTCGGAGAGGCCATGGAGAATGACTTCCGTATGGCTTCGAGGCGATTCTGGTCCACCATCCGGCGTCTCGGGGGGGAAAGCGGTACGCCACCAACACTATTTATAGTGGAGGTGGCGTGCTGCTGACTTCAACTCGGGATGTTGTGAATCGGTGGGCAGAGTACTTCGAAGACCTCCTCAATCCCACTGGCACGTCTTCCACTGAGGAAGCGGAGCCTGGGGACTTTGGGTTGGGCTCTCCAATCGCTGGTGCAGAGATCACAGAGGTGGTTAAAAAGCTCCGCGGTGGCAGGGCTCCAGGGGTGGTTGAGATTCGCCCGGAGTTCCTTAGGACTCTGGATGTTGTGGGGTTGTGTTGGCTTACGCGACTCTGCAATATTGCGTGGACATCAGGGGCAGTTCCCCTGGATTGGCAGACTGGGATGGTGGTTCCCATATTCAAAAAGGGTGACCGTAGAGTGTGTTCCAACTATAGGGGGATCACACTCTTAAGCCTCCCTGGTAAGGTCTATTCAGGTGTTCTGGAGAGGAGGGTCCATTGTATAGTCGAACCTCGGATTCAGGAGGAAAAGTGTGGTTTTCGCCCGGGTCGTGGAACACTGGACCAGCTCTACACCCTCAGCAGGGTCCTGGAGGGTACATGGGAGTTTGCCCAACCAGTTTACATGTGCTTTGTAGACTTTTTTTTTATTCAAGTTTATTTGATCAAGGACAGCACAATAAACCATGTTACATGTTAAAAACGAAGCAACCGTTGTCTTGTACAAAGGTTTTCTGGCCACAGGCTAATTTGCAAACCCAGTCCTTGGAGAAGGCATTCAACCGCGTCCCTCGGCGGGCCCTGTGGGGGTAACTCCAGGAGTATGGGGTACCGGGCCCTTTGATATGGGCTGTTAGGTCCCTGTACGACTGGTGTCAGAGCTTGGTCCGCATTGCCGGCAGTAAGTCAGGCTTGTTTCCAGTGAGAGTTGGACTCCGCCAAGGTTGCCCTTTGTCACCGATTCAACTTTTATGGACAGAATTTCTAGGCGCAGCCAAGATGTTGAGGGGATCCGTTTTGGTGGCCTTAGAATCGCTTCTCTGTTTTTTGCAGATGATGTGGTCCTATTGGCTTCATCAGGTCATGATCTACAGCTTTCACTGGAGCAGTTTGCAGCTGAATGCGATGCGGCCGGGATGAGGATCAGTTCCTCCAAATCCGAGGCCATGGTCTTGAGCCGGAATAGGGTAGAGTGCCCTCTCCGGGTCGGGGAGGAGGTCCTGCCCCAAGTGGAGGAGTTTAAGTATCTCGGGGTCTTGTTCACGAATGAGGGAAAACTGGAGCGTGAGATCGATAGGCAGATAGGTGCAGCATCCGCAGTGAAGCGGGCGCTGTACCGGTCTGTCGTGGTGAAGAGAGAGCTGAGTCAAAAGGCAAAGCTCTCAATTTACCGATCGATCTACGTTCCCACCCTCATCTATGGTCATGAGCTTTGGGTTGTGACCGAAAGAACGAGATCTCGGATACAAGCGGCTGAAATGAGTTTTCTCCGCAGGGTGTCTGGACTCTCCCTTAGAGATAGGGTGAGAAGCTCGGTCATCCGGGAGGGACTCAGAGTAGAGCCGCTGCTTCTCCACATCGAGAGGAGCCAGTTGAGGTGGCTCAGGCATCTGGTTAGGATGCCTCCTGGACGCCTCCCTGGTGAGGTGTTCCGGGCATGTCCCACCGGGAGGAGACCCAGAGGAAGACCCAGGACACGTTGGAGGGACTATGTTTCTCGGCTGGCCTGGGAACGCCTTGGGATTCCCCTGGAGGACCTGGCCCAAGTGGCTGGGGAGAGGGAAGTCTGGGCTTCCTTACTTCGGCTGCTACCCCCGCGACCCGACCCCGGATAAGCGGAAGAGAATGGATGGCTGGATGGATGGATGTCATTAAACTGCTCTTCATTATAATATTCACTATCTTTTATTATGGGAAAATAATTGTATCAATCACATCTTCAACATTATATATTTTAGGTTCTGAGTCTTCGTATGTCATCATATTCTAATGTATTTTTTCATTTGACTGTATATTATGTCCATTTTGTGTGCAAGTTGTTTCAATGATTTATAATTTGTCATCACCTGAGCTCATCTATGTTTTTCCAGATCCTTCAGTTCATTTATTATTTTCGCCTGAGACCCTTCATGCGCTTTGATCCAGATGTTTCCATTTCTTGTCCATGTTGATGCAATTTTTTTATGTTTTTTTAACCACCTTGCTTCAAGTGCAATATTTCCTTCTTTTTTTTTTTTTTTTGGTTAGATGTTCATTTATGTAAACATTTGTTCCCTTCAGTTTTTTTGCTTGCATTATTACCTTGTTTCTTGACTTCCTACTAATGAACCTGACAACTATTGATGGTTTGAATTTTTCTGTAAAATTGCTGGGTTGCAGATGACGTAGCAGTGACGTCACAGAATGCAGTTGGGGGTCCGGAAGTAAACACAGCCGTTTCCTTCTGTAGCAGCGACCACTTTGTAACAGGTAAGGATAGTATCATTTAAATAATTTTTTCAGATATTTTATTGGACAGCTACTAGAATGACAGGTAAGATATGTTATGCCCTAGCTTGTGTAGTGGTTCAACACTGGGTTGTTCCCAGAAAAAATCCGATTAGAATGCTAATGTTGTTAGCGGTTAGCTTAGTGCTAGGAAAGGCATTTACGTGTTTGACTTTAAAGTGGCGTCTTATATTTAGGTTGTCTGAGTGCAACAGGTGATGTACATTCCCAAGACTGGGCCCCCACTGTTAACCTGGGGTACCAAAGAAGTAACGAGAGGCCTGGACAGAAGCATCCCTCCGGCGCAGGGAAAGAGCTAAGGCCCGGAAGCTTCTCTGCACTGAGGAGGAGGCCAACAGTCTGGAAGAGGAGCTCTGTGAAGAAAGCTTACCAGCCCCTGAAAATGAACGATTCAAAGGTAAAATAATAATAAATAAAAATACTATTTATTTATTTATTGAATTTGCTGAACGTAATTTTTAATAATTAAATATTTGCAGATGCAGAATGCCAGACGGATCTAAGCATGGTTGACCTCACAAAGCTGGAGGATGCAGTGAAAGGCTACACAACTGAGATCTGCGACCTTAAGGAAAAAGTCTCAGTGACTAAATTTACTCCTGAAACCTTCCAGAACAACGAGAAAACAAAGTTTTATACGGGACTGCCCAACTTTTTAGTTTTGATGCAAATTTTTCAGCTCTGTGAACCTTACATCAGCATGTCATCACTGTCAGCACTCTCCAAATTTGAGCAATTTATTATGATACTTATGCGTCTCAGATTAAATCTGCAGCTTCAAGACCTTGCCTATAGATTTAATGTGTCAAAAGCCACTGTGTCTCGAATTTGTTTTAGAATGATTCATGTTCTCCATGAAAGATTAGAATTCTTAATAGAGTGGCCTGAGCGACAAGTAATTCAATCAACTATGCCCATGTCATTCAGAAAGGCCTTTGGACTTAAGGTTGCAGTAATACTGGACTGTTTTGAAGTATTTATTGAAAAGCCTACCAATTCTTTAGCAAGAGCACATGGCTGTCAAATCCACTGACTCACAAGCATTGGTTGACAAAATTGCTGTAATTTGCTGTGCACTGTCCAACATCTCAGAATCTGTTGTCCCTCTGGAGTAATGTTCCGAAAAATCCCTGTTCGTTTTGGAACAAATATTTTAAGTTTAAATTATTATACATGTATTTATCATTTGAAGTAAATCAAAAGTAAATTAAATTACTAATACTGTTACAGACCATATTTGTACATGTTAATTATTCAGGAAGAAGACAAAAAATTTACCCAATAAGGTTGAATATTTTTAATTTATTCAATGAACTCCATAACCAATCTTTGTGAATATTGGTCAGTTAAAATGACATGAGTTTTGCTATTGAAATAAAAACATTTTTCTGAAGTAGACTCATTTTGCAACATTTGTGACTTATGACATTTGTATGTGCTGTTATTTAACATATTAGAACACCTTTGAAATTCACAAGCTAATCTCATATTGATTTAAATATATCATTTGATTTAACATACTTAACTTTTCAATTAAGATTATTGTAAATAAAAAACAGCTGTCATGACATGTAACAACATCACATGACCCTTCTGCAGAGTGCTTGCTACAGGTGTAGCTGAAACATGTTATGGTAGTGACAAATGTTTTTGGGGAAAAAAAGAGCAACTGTTTAAATTTGTATAAACTTTTCAAACTCCTTTCATCAACTACTCCAAATAACATTCTTGATTCTTAGATTGGTTAGTCACGTGTGAATTTCTGTCCCAGGATTTCAGGTAGGATGCAATGTGTAAAATAGTGCTGAATTTTGGGAACTGCTGTTTCCCACAGCTGGTCATCTGGCAGAATTCTTTCCACATAAATATCATTTTCACTCCATACTACAAAATCACAATATTGTACATCCACAATGTGAATCTGAGCCTGGACCTGATGGTAATAAGGATGGTTCCTATCCAGTTGTACAGAATCTCCAACCTTGACGAGACAAAAACCAGGCTGTCCAGCACACATCCTCAGACTGACTTCATGCTGTTTGCTCTGTGGGCACTGAAGGACAAGACAATGAAACTTAGACATGAAAAATAAATACGGTAGTCTCCAAAACATTTCAATATGATACTTTTTTAAAGATTGTGTTTCACTCATTTCACTATCCAACACTAATGTTAGAAAATGAGACTATATTTATGTCTCTGTCAACCAGGTGTGTTCCACAGGTAAGAATGTATTAATCTGGACTAAGTTTTAAAAGGTGATGGAAAGGTCACACATTTTTTAACTGGAAACAAGGCAACATCCCCAAAACTACGGCTACATGCTGTGAAATATGTAAACAACAAAGATTTGAGTAAAAAATTATAGTTGTAACATTCATACTGTGAGGTGCGCAAAGTCTGCAGTGCAGTAGTCCAAACCTTTTGAGAAATAAATTTGACCTTGATTTCACACACCCCGGCTCCATGACAGTCACATGAAACGACTCCATCTGGTGAGGCTCCCATGTATGGCCACCTTGAGTTTAACCACAGCCCACTGTCCATGCAGGAAAACCCCTCATGGTCCGTACACTGGAGTTGTTGTTACTGTTTTCGGGCTGTTGCTTCAAATTTACAGCCATATCTGGAATAAGAGCAAACTGTATTTAACTAACTTAAATTTAAATGTATTTCTGGTGCATAACATGTACTTATTTGAGTTTAAATAGGCCCCTGCCTAAAATAAAACTCCCCTCAAATACCAATGAGTGCAAATGTTGCTCCTACCTTACCTTTCCCTAATGCATACCTTGTTGCTGCTGTAGAAAGCTTTTGTGTTTCTGGGTAGCATATGATCAAAGCCTTGGATGGTCTTTCTTGACTGCTTTGTAAAACTTGTTGAAGTTTTGAGGCTGTTATCCTTCCTGCTCTTTGGCTGTACCAGATGGTAGATGAACTCTGGGCCCTGGTCTCCTCCTCTACAGTTTGTACCTGGGATACACTGAGTTCCTCAAAACTGAAGTCCCTGCACGCTGCCTGGAGTTGTGCTGGAGATAGCTGCAAAGTCTCTGGTGTTCGGTACATTAAGAGAGACTTTGGTAATGAGGAGACAGACTTGGGGACAAACTCTCTGTGATACGGTGCCCTGGACATCAAAGCAGCACTTCTTGGAAAGTTTTTTTGTAAGGCCTCAAAAAACTGCACATGTCTCAGAATCTTTCCCTACTTTTGGACAGAAGTGGAGCTGTTTTGTGTGACTTTCAGGTATCTTGCCTGCAGAGGTGGCCAAAAAAGAATGAATCAATGTAAAAATATATATATATTATAGGAACTAAAATTCATACAAATAATGCATGTGTTTCACACATAATTTTTCTTTGAGGAATATAACCAGTTGACAAACTTGCTTACTTGTCCCCCCTGCAATGGCATCATCTAATTTATTCTTCTTTGATCTTGCTGATGCAAAATCAATATTGGCAACAGGTGCAGCTGGTATCTGAAGTTACAAAGAAGATACGATCACCTTGATGATATTAACAAAACAAAAAAAATCATAATATTTTCAGTACATTAACTTACCTTTTTAATGTGTGATGGCATTAACCATTTACACTTTTCTGTGGTACATGAAGCACTTTTCTTCATTTTCACCCCAGCTTCTGTTGCAAAAAGAACTGCTCCTACATGGGAGCAAGATTCTGACAGTCTGAAAAAATATGCAAGAAAATGAATAACAGTAGGCCTACTAGTATTTAGCCATTAAATCCCCACTGAGATGAGTCCTGGATAGAAAATATAATTTTTACGTAGTGGGACATTCATGCTAATAGCAAAACAAAACAATAAAAGCTAAATACAAATAAATATAACTTACCCAGCCATACAGTCACAGTGGGCTGTGACTACTTCCCCACTTTAGCCACAAACCATGTTTTTAATGGAGTTACTGTAGATCTCTGAGAATGGTTGACCTACAATGTAGAAATGCATATGACTCAACGTTAACACATACAACTCCAGCACGAATTTGGCTTTACAGAAGCTAAATATATTATTTGTAAGTAGATCCACGCACATAGAAATAACAGGGGGCTAACTAAACATGTTGTTAGCATTAGCGATAGCGTAGTTAGCATAGGCTAATTACTAAATAAATAATACAACTCACTACTCACCCGGGCAGAAACAAGTCGACAACCATTTAAAGCTTCTTTTGATCCTAAATGGTTAACCCAACCTGAAACAAAATAATTGTAGGCTTCGAGGCTTTTGTAAGCTTTCATCTGGCTCGTCGTGTAATACGAGGTCGGTAGCACCAGATAGTTTGACGTCAGGTAAATCCTCCAGATTATATGACAAGTCTATTTATATGACAAGTCTATTTTATCAAGACAATATGGATTATATCCTAAATGTACGCATATTTTTTCAAGATATCTCGTCCTCGCCAGTCCATTTAGGGCATTGGCATACTTGCTGTAATCCATTCTGCTGTGTTTGAACTGGGGGAAAATCACTTCCTGCCCCCCATCTGAATTCCGCGCCACTTCCGGGCCACGTGACTGCAACCCAGCAATACACACGGACAAGACAGGATGTAATTACAAACACCTGGGAACCATTAATAATAACAATAATAATAATAATAATAATGAATTCGATTTACAACACACTTTTCATTAATGAAAATCTCAAAGTGCTACAAAGTGCAACAGAATTAAATGTCAATAAAACAAGTAATAAAACAAGTAAAATCAATAACAGTATCAACTAAGATCAAAGATAGAATCATGAGGAGGCAGAATATGCTTGGTTATAAAGAAAGGTCTTCAAGCCGCTCTTAAAGTCAACCAGTGACTGTGGAGCTCTAGGCAGTCAGGAAGAGCGTTCCACAGGCGGGGGGCAGCCACACTGAAATTAACTAGGGAAACGGATCAGGACCGGGGAAATAAGTGAACCTGGGACATGGAGATTAAACTAGGAGCAAGTAAACAAGGAACATGGAGATTAAACTAGGAGCAGGATAAGGAATTAAACTAAACATGTAACTATTGGGGCAGGACTGGTTGACTAGGGAACAGACAAGGAAAGACCAGTAGAGGGCGACAAGTAACAACTAGGAGCAGGAGAGTAACACAAGGAGAACAGACAAGGAAAGACCAGGAGAGGGCGCCATCTTTACAAATAAAGGGTAAATGAATTTTTTTTTGTCACATTGCCTTCTTTTTTTTATTTTTTTTTATTTTTTTTTATTTTATTTATAGAAGAAACAAGTACAAAAAAAAACTTACAATGTCAAACATGGCTTGAGACTTAAGGCATGCATAGCATAAAAGAGAATAAAGGCACATAAACAAATACAAAAATGTATCTTGGGCAGCTTACAATAGAAATTCAAGATGGTCTAGTGGCAGGGTTTTTGACTACGGACCCGAAGGTCGCGGGTTCGCGCCCCGGCCACTACCCAGCTTGGGGTGTCTATGAGTGCACACCTATTTCTCCAGCTCCCCGGGCGCTTTCGGGCTGCTCACTGCACCACCTGGTAGGTGGTTGGGTTAAATGCAGAGACGAATTTCGTCTGTGTATGGGAAACATACGCAGATGACAAGAATAGACATTATTATTATTATATTATTATTATTATAAATTCGTTACAGATTGTTTTAGTTTTTAAAGCTTTTGCATTAGTACAATACTTTAAAGTAGATAAGTAAGAAGAAATATAATTAGAAAACACTATAAATCTAGGTTTTAGCAAGGAGAATTTACAGCTGTGGATGTAAAATTTGGCTAATAGTAGTAGTATTAAATTTACAACAAAAACTTTCTCACTTGAAATATTTGGACAAAAGAAACCAAACAGTATAATTTTAGCATCAAATGGTAGGTCAATTTCTAACTTTCTATTTACATACATGAAAATGTCTTTCCAGAACACCTGAGTATGAGAACAGTCCCAGAAGAGATGGATGATGCTCTCCTCAGAACTGTGGCAGAGTGAATTGGCCCTCATTCACGAAAATGTTCGTATTTTTATCCTAAATTTCTCCTACTTTTGTTCGTACGAAGCGTTCGTACGAACATGCCACGTCAGATTCAACAAACTCTTCTATCCTCAAGAAAAGTGTGTAAATGGCTGCGTGAATTTAAAGTGCGACTAAACCCAAAATTAACTTTTTTTAGCTGATAAACTCCCTAGAATGTGTTTAAAATGTTATCTAGCACTATGGCTGTGTTTATTCTCACATATTCTGCATATTTCTCCGACTGCTCTCCAAAGTCAAGTCATTTCTCAGCCGTGCTGATCTGGAGAAGGCCATCCATGCCTTTGTGACCTCCAGACTTGATTATTGTAATGCTTTGTATGTTGGTATTAATCAATCCTCCATCTCCAGATTACAGCTTGTACAGAACTCTGCCGCGCGCCTTTTGACCAATACACGAAAATATGAACACATCACTCCTGTCCTGTCCTCTTTACACTGGCTCCCGGTTCAGTTCAGGATACAGTTCAAGCTGCTCCTGTTTGTTTTCAAAGCTCTGAATGGACTTGCACCTCTGTACATCTCAGAACTTTTGAAAGCCCATCAGCCCGGCAGAGCTTTACGATCTGCCAGTCAACACCTGCTGGAGGTGCCTCACTCAAGGTACAAACAATGGGGAGACCGGTCATTTTCTGTTGCCGGCCCTAAAGCCTGGAACAGTCTCCCCCTTGAGCTGCGTGCCACCTCTGATCTGACTCTGTTCAAAACCAGACTGAAGACACACTTGTTCAAAAAAGCTTTCAGTGTGTAACTTTTATTACTTTTGGTATTTTAGTATGTAGCATTTTTTATTTCCATTGCCTTTTTATTTCCTCTAGTTCAAATAAGCTTCCAGTGTGCAACTGTTATTACTTTTGGTATTTTAATATGTAACATTTTTTAATCTACATTGCCTTTTTATTTCCTCTTGTTCAAAAAGTTTTAGTTTGTAGAATTTTTTATTTCCATTGCCTTCTTTTATTGCTGTTGTTTCTTATTCTATTTTCACTGATTTATTGTTCCAGTTTTTTCATCCTTTTATCCTGTTAAGCACCTTGGTCAATGCAAGGCATTGTTGGAAGGTGCTATACAAATAAAGTTTATTATTATTATTATTATTATATTTGTGCATATCTGTGTAAATTGGCAATATTTGGCAATATTTGGTCTAAATATGTGTTTACGGTAGTTCTATGGGTTGAACTGGTGGATTACACCTTAATTTTCTTATTTGTGCAAACGCTCATGTGTGACATGTCTGCTCATGTGTGATGTCACACAGGTGGTTCAAGCAGAGCCAATCCCCTGCAGAGATGAGAAGTGCATACCTTATATGGAAATGCTGCATTTCACTCCTGACAAGCGGTTTTATTTTTATTTTCATTTTCATTTTTTTAGGCCTTTGGTTTTGGATGGAATGGGTGGAATAGATAAATACATCTACATGTTTATTCTTTGTTGTTGCTTGGTGTATGTTGTTGGCTAGAGGTTTAATTTGTTTTAGGTTGTTGCAGGTGGAGGCGTGAACAAAAGCACAACTCTACCTCCACCCCTCCTTGTCTCTCGACACGCCCATTTTCAGGGAGATTTTGGAAGGAGGAGTTACTGTCTCAACCTGGGTTTAGTTTCACTTTAATGAATCCCACCTGTTCTATCAACCTGCGCGTGCTCGCGGAGAGGTCAT
>JBBPBX010015899.1:9767-21638 GCA_038048925.1 Garcialebias charrua
TCGACTTATGGTGGCCTCGACTTACAACGTTTCGGCTATACGAACGGGTGTAGAAATGGAACTCGTTCGTAAGTCGGGGATCACCTGTACAATCCCGCCTTCAGATAAAAGTGACCAATATAATCCCACCTTCAGATAAAAGTGGCCAATACAGGTAGTCCTCGACTTACGACGTTTCGGCTATACGAACGGGTGTAGAAATGGAACTCGTTCGTAAGTCGGGGATCACCTGTACAATCCCGCATTCAGATAAAAGTGACCAATACAATCCCACATTCAGATAAAAGTGACCAATACAATCCCGCCTTCAAATAAAAGTGATCAATACAATCCCGCCTTCAAATAAAGTGATCAATACAATCCTGCCTTCAGATAAAAGTGACCAATGCAATCCCACCTTGACCATGGATAGGTGACAGGTGACAGGACTTGCAGTCTCCCCTAGCAACTACATCTGCCATAGCAACTGATTCTGTAGTGTCATGTAAATGGCCTCATATACATACCAATGGCTACAAAAATGCTAATTAGTCATTTGACTAACTCCCATGGGAACTATAGGTAGAATAGCCAAATGACTAACATTTGGGTAGTGCTGGTTTAAATGTTTTAATCCTTTTGTTGAGAGTCCTGAGATCTGGAATCGGTCTCAGAGAATGAACCTTTTTGGGCACCAGGAAGTACTTGCTGTAGTGGCCAGAGCATAGTTTGCGTCCTGAGACCAAACTAATCACTCCCTTTTGCAGCATCGTCGAAACTTTCTCCCTTAGCACGTGTGCATGTGTAGGGTTGATCTTAGATTGCAGCACCCCTGTGAAGTGGGGCGGTCTTTTTGAGAACTGCAACTTAAGCCCGTGACATATTGTTGTCATGACCCAATCATTTAATAACACGCCTTCCAGGCCTGCGCATGCGCACTGAGCCTGGACGGCATGTTGAATTGCTGCTCATCGTGTTTTAGCGCTGGAGGGGTGGCCTTTGACCCCTCTCGCGCCTTTTCCTGCAGGTTGGTCGGCCCGACAGAAGATATCGCGAGATCTGACCGTCTCTGGCAGAGCTTGTGTATCTTGCTGTGGTTCATAGTTTGATCACATGGTTTGTTTATAAAAATGGGACTCGAGTCAAGAACCAGGGCAGTCTGTGCTTTGGTACTTTTATTTTTGTACATGTCTGAAACAGTGTTTGTTTTGTTTACACATGCAATAGGCGAGTCATGTTTGGTACGCGCACACATGTCACCAGTTCCTCGTAGTTTCTTATGAGCAGAGACTGAGATCAAAATGTTAGGTTCCCGTACCGCGTGGGCGGGCGAACCTGTAAAACTGTCAGTCCGTCCTGCTTCATCAGGCCCGAGACTGTGTTCCGTACGGAGTCACCGAAGGGGTCCCCGGCTGGTACTGGAAAGTTTCACTGTCACCAGTGGGTCTCTTCCGTGGGAGGCCACGCATGTTTTCCTTTGAGGGAGCAAAACTTTTCCTCGGCAACCCCTCGCGGAGGGCTTCCGCTTGTTTAAGTCTTTGTTCCAGCCTGGCTTGGACGCGTTCCAGGGCTCCCTCGAAGAGTCCCGTCGACTCGATGGGGTGCTGGA
Organism: Garcialebias charrua; assembly: GCA_038048925.1. Lineage (NCBI taxonomy): Eukaryota > Metazoa > Chordata > Actinopteri > Cyprinodontiformes > Rivulidae > Garcialebias > Garcialebias charrua. The sequence continues at coordinate 11,356 of JBBPBX010015899.1, forward strand.
GGAAAGTAGACCTCTGGTTTTCCGGGAGGTCCGACAGTGTTAGCCAAAGATGGCGCTGGTCGACAACTATTTCCGCCATTGCCTTGCCTTGGGAAATGGCTATTGTCCCCATCATGCGGAGCATGAGGTCAGAGGTGCGGCGGGCCTCCTCCATGGCCTCCGTTGCGGCCTGCTCGTCTTTTGTTACCTGGATTTCCTGCAGTTTTTCTGCCAGGTATGCCTGCACCATGGTCAATACATTCATTGCGCGAGCCGCAAGGCCCTGAGCCTTGTAGCACTTCTCGAGTTGTTTCTCCAAAGCACGGCAGGCCCTACTGGATAGTGCTGGTTTCGTCCCCGTGGCTGCGGGGGCCAAGTGAGCCGCCAGAGTCTCCTCTATCAGAGGTGCGCTGGCAAGGCCCACTGTCTCCATTCCCACGACATCAAGGAGTCAGGATAGTGGCAGTGTGATGGGAGCTCTGGGTTCCGCCCAGGAGCATTTGAGCTCCATGAGAAAGTCCGGAAAAATTGGCATTTTCTGCGACGTAGTCGGCTGCTTCGCGTAGAAGTAGCTTCCCGCTAGCCTCGTAGCCTGTTGGCGAGGCGTGGGGTCGGGCCACGTGACCTGCAGGGCATCTGCCGACCTATGGCACAGGTCGAACAGAGTAGGTACCGACAAGTCCGGTTCCGGAAGGATTTGCGCCAGGTTCTGGGAGGAATCCACGGTTTCTCCTTTGTGACCATATTCGGTGTCTTGGTCGGAAACTTCGGGCGTCGAGTCCTCGACGGCAACTGAGGAGTCCGACACGTTGTCCTCTCCGACTCGACCGCTACATTCCAGGTCCACGTTTTCGAGCTCCGGTTCGGGAGCAAGCAGTTTAGTGCGACGTGCGAACTTCAGCGCTGCGTTCCTTGCCATGAATTTGGCCAACTCGTCCGCGCTGCATTTCCTCACTACCGCCGACATTTGACGGCAGTGGAAGCAGGGGTCGGGGAATTCCAGCGTTTTCCTTGCGTGCAGAATCCCTAGGCAGACAGGACAGGTCTCGTGGGTGTCCGTCGCCGAGAGGGAGTAGCCGCATCTGTTGGGGCATGGGTGCGAGCGAGGACTCGTCGCCCTGGTTTTCTTCCTCTTTGTCCTCCGTTTTCCCTTCTCGGGAGCCATGTCCGAAGATGAGAAGATTAGAAGTTGGTCCTAGTTTCCTTTTGTTCGAAGCCGTCTTCTCCGTCGTCTTGCTTTCGCTGGTTAGCCTGCTAATGTATAGCATGAGCCTATGTACAGCACCTGTGTGGACATTTCTACCTTTCTTTGAACCTTTCTGCCTTTCTTGGACGCAGAGTGCGGCAGGCGTTGAACCTGTGTACAGCACCTGTGTGGACATTTCTACCTTTCTTTGAACCTTTCTGCCTTTCTTGAACGCAGAGTGCGGCAGGCGTTGAGCCTGTGTACAGCACCTGTGTGGACATTTCTACCTTTCTTTGAACCTTTCTACCTTTCTGTGATTAAGTTTTGTGTTTTAGTTAGTTAGTTTTAGAGCAACTGTCTTTTCTGACTGCGTTGTGGATCTGCAAACATTATAAGTTGCCGGTCAAAGCAGATGACCGCTTGTCCTGAGCCTGGTTCTGCTAGAGGTTTCTTCCTTCTAAAAGGGAGTTTTTCCTTTCCACTGATGCCATTGTGCTTGCTCAGGATGGGAGATCGTGGCGAAGCCAAGATTTGACTTGTTTGCTGGATTCATTAGATAGAAAACTTTACTAGTCTAACCGGAATTTTAATAGTAGGAGCTGCTAGCTCCCGCTAGCTTCAACACGAATTTAGCTTCGAGAACCACGTAGCTGCACTTATTGTTCGCTTACCTGCTGCCTCTCTCAACTTCCTGTGTCCTTTGGACTGTTCTGGACTCTCTCCTGTACTCCTTCAAGGTAATGCTCGTTCGAGTTACATCTCTCTGCTTCTTGTATATCTTTTTCGGAGCCGTGGGCCTGCTGCTAGCGGCTAGCTCTGTGCTAGCCTCCACCGGCTCGTGGATGTTGACGTATTCCGCTTCGCAGTTGTTTGAACTTAACAACTGCTCCATTCCTCTTTCTATTTCCACCATCAAACAACTGGGACTTCTGCGTAGACCTCGTTACATCCATAGAAGCTCTCGAAGGAAAACCGTTTATTCTCAAGCGAACTCGGATTCGATTAGTGCTGCCTGGGCCGAAAGACGTGTCGCACCTCGATGGCGTCATCAGAACGCTGCGTCTGTAGGCCTTTGTAGTCCACTGCGCACGAAGTGGCGAGGAAAACGTGGAGTGGACTTCAGTCTGCTTAAACCGGTTCAAAAAGCTCCTATTCCAACTGGTATTAAATTAGAACTTTTCAATGTGCAGTCACTATCCAACAAGTCATGTTTAATTCATGATCACATTCTGGAGAAGAACTTGGACCTCATGTGTCTTACAGAGACGTGGCACCAACCAGAGGTGTTCAGTTCTCTGAATGAGGCGTGTCCCTCTGGATACAGTTATCTGCAGAGAGCCCGCAGCACTGGCCGCGGTGGTGGTCTGGCGGTAATTTATCGCAGTAATTTAAAATTGTCTCATCTGTCTTCTCAGAACTTTTCTTCTTTTGAATGTCTGGCTTTCAGCTTCAAAGCCCCACTCCTGATGAATGTTATATTAATTTATAGACCTCCCAAACCGCATGTTTCATTTAACTCAGAGATGCATGACCTCCTCACTTTTTTCTGCACCTCCCCTGTGAAGACTATTTTTCTTGGCGACTTAAATATCCACGTGGACAATTCTTCTTCACCTCTGGCAACAGATTTTAAGTCTCTTCTGGACTCTCTTAATCTCACTCAACATGTTGACGCCCCTACGCACAGCAGGGGGCATACTCTGGATTTGGTGATTACAGACACTGTACTCATCAATAACTTATCTGTATATGACCTGGGTGTCTCAGACCACAGGGTCATCTCCCTGGAAGTGCCTTCATCTTCGCCTGCTTCAAACCCAAAACGACCCATCCAGTTCCGTGACCTTAAAAACATTTCCCTTGATGTTCTGTCTGCTGATCTTCACACCCTGACCGCTGTCAATCATCCTTCTGCAGATGACTCTGTGGATTACTACAACCAATCTCTTCGGGAGCTCCTGGACCTACACGCCCCCTTGAAGACAAGACTGGTGTCTTTCTCGCGTTCAGCCCCTTGGTACACTGATGAGCTGCGCAAGATGAAGGCAACTGGCCGTGCTATTGAGAGACGTGTAAAATCATCTGGTCTCTCTGTGCATAAGCAGGCATATAAAGAACATCAGAAAGCGTACGCCTATTCTCTTAAAGAAGCACGCTCCAAATATTATTCTAACATCATCAACACCTGCCCTGGAAACTCTAAACAGCTCTTCTCCACAATCACTCGTCTGCTTAATCCCATTAAGCAAACTCTTGAGGACTCTGCTCAAAAATGCGACCTGTTTCTTTCATCTTTTAAAACCAAAGTTGACACTATCAGATCTCAGCTCCACAACCTCCCCGTTCTCAGTGTGCCACCCACCCGTCTGCATTCTGGGACCCTAAACAGCTTTGACGAAGTTGTTCAGAGTGAGGTGGAGGCCATCATCAAGAAAATGAAGCCTTCATCCTGCGCCCTGGATCCTTTCCCCTCGTCTCTCATAAAAACCAATCATTCTGCAATAGGCCCACTTATCACTCAAATAATAAATCAGTCTCTACAATCTGGTCATGTTCCACTGCCTCTAAAAACCGCCATCATTAGGCCTCTTCTGAAAAAATCTAATTTGGATCCCGACATTTTTTCTAATTACCGCCCAATTTCACACCTCCCTTTTCTGTCTAAAGTGCTGGAAAAAGCTGTTGCTGCTCAGCTGCAGGATCACCTACAACAACACTCCCTGTATGAGAAGTTCCAGTCTGGATTCAGGGCAGCTCACAGTACAGAGACTGCATTGCTGAGAGTTACCAATGATGTCCTCTTGGCTGCTGACACTGGCTCTCCCTCCATCCTTGTCCTCCTTGACCTCACTGCAGCCTTCGACACTGTGGACCATAGTATCCTCCTCCACCGTCTTCATGTGGAGGTCGGTCTCTGCGACACCGTCCTGGACTGGTTCAAATCTTTCCTCTCCAATAGGCTGGAATGTGTTAGTCTTGGCAACGCCACGTCCCAGACAGTCTGTGTCTCCTGTGGTGTCCCTCAGGGGTCGGTTCTGGGGCCCCTGCTGTTTTCCCTTTACATGCTGCCTTTAGGTCAAATTATTAATCAGTTCAACATTTCTTTTCACTGTTATGCCGACGATACACAGCTCTACATCAGGACTGGAGCATCCTCATCTTCCACCTTGTCATCTCCATCTTCACTCACTGCCCTCTCTGCCTGCCTGGAGGCAATTAGGGAATGGATGAATCAGAACTTTCTTCAATTAAACTGCTCCAAGACTGAGGCCATACTGATTGGCACCCCTCACCAGGTACAAACATCTCCTATAACAAGACTTTCCTTTTCTGGACAAGACATCCCCCTCTCCACCTCTGTTACTAATCTTGGAATAAAAATGGACTCCAATCTTACATTTGAAAATCACATTAAGCATCTGTTTAAAACTTGCTTCTTCCATCTTCGAAACATCTCCAGACTTCGCCCATCCCTAACTTTTTCCGATGCTGAGAAGCTCGTCCATGCTTTTGTCTCCTCCAGGCTCGACTACTGCAACTCCCTGTTTATTGGAATCCCTGGCAAAAACCTTCAGAAACTTCAATATATTCAAAACAGTGCAGCAAGGATCTTGTTGAGAGTTCGTAAATTTGAACATATTACGCCCATTCTCCATAACCTTCATTGGCTTCCTGTCGCCTACAGAATTCAGTACAAAACTGCTCTCATTACACATCAATGCTTACACGGAACTTCACCAGATTATCTGAAGGATATTCTTATTCCATACTCATCCACCCGTTCGCTGCGGTCACAGAACAGTAATCTCCTTCACATTCCGAGAACCAAATTAAGGACCATGGGTGACCGGGCTTTCAGTGTGGCTGCCCCCCACCTGTGGAACTCTCTTCCTGACTGTCTGAGAGCCCCACAGTCTGTGGTTGACTTTAAGAGCGGCTTGAAGACCTTTCTTTTCAACCGAGCATACTCTACCTCCTCATGATTCTACTTTTGATCTTAGCTGATACTGTTATTGATTTTAATTGTTTTATTATTTGTTTTATTGACATTTAATTCTGTTGCACCTTGTAGCACTTTGAGATTTTCATTAATGAAAAGTGCGTTATAAATTGAATTCATTATTATTATTATTATAATGATTAGCAGGAGGTTGTGACGCAGTTAGCGCAGTTGAGCGAAGCAGCTGCGGAAAGAGAAGAAAACTTTGAGGTATGTAGAAAAACGCTGGACTAGCTTTCGCCAGCCCAGCAGTACGCAGGAAAATTTCTCTGTACGCTCAGTGTAGGAAGCAAGCTCACCTCAGTTGAGCGATACGACAACAGAGAAGTCCCACGAAGTTCAGGTGTTAAGCGAGGTGAAGGGCAAAAAAGTGAAAGATTGGTGGGCGTCAGCCGCATAAATACCCATGGGGCGGCCGTGGTGTAGTGGTAATGGCAGTCGTCTCCCGATCGGAAAGTTGGCGGTTCGACTCCCGGGACCCGCACCATGTGTCGTTGTGTCCTTGGGCAAGACACTTAACCCTGAGTTGCTCCCGGTAGGACTGGAAAGCACCTTGCATGGTAGTCTGCCGCCACCGGTTTATGAATGTGTGTAGCATTCAATATATGTGTAGCACTTTGAGATTTTCAGTAATGAAAAGTGCGTTATAAATTGAATTAATTATTATTATTATTAAATTGAATTAATTATTTCCCAGAGGGCGGGGCCTCTGGCGCGACGCTGACGCCCCTGCCGTAAAGGCGTTAATGTATTCCTTCAGGTAATCGCGCTGTGGCGCAATTCCCATAGCAAGTATGTTGCACCGAGAGACCAGACTGAAAGGGAACTCAGTTGGTTGTTGTGTAACCGAAGTAAACACAAGCAAACATTGTTAAGAATGCAGATTTACCTGCTGTAAATTGGCCACTGATTATTACGAAGTAGAAAGTCCGACATCATCCACGTCAGTTCTGGTCCGCTCAGTGACCTGTGTGGAGTTGTTAGATATAGCTGTCCCGTTTGACATCAAATCTGTCGACTCGTATCCACAATCCAGCTAAAATTCAGCTTTAACTTATAAGTTGTTGTTAGCTGGGCCTTCAGCCCAGAGTAAAATCATTTTAGAGGCAGCATGCATGCGCGTTAGGTGAATAAAATTAACAGTACCGACTAATGACCCGACATGGAAACTGTTAGAGACTGTTCTGACTCACTTACAGATGTTCTCACAGACATCTTTAACATCTCCCTGAGCCAAGCCATCATACCAGAATGCTGCAAAGCTACTACCATCATACCACCCAAGGAGTCCCCGGATACATCACTGAACGACTACCGGCACTTACTTCCATCATGATGAAGTGCTTCAAAAGGCTGGTCAAGGCACATATAACATCCAGCCTATCCACTATGTTTGATCCTCTCAGCTTGTGTTTTGTCCCAAGCGCTCCACTGATGATGCCATAGCAACAGCACTTCACCTCAGCCTGGCTCACCTGGAGAACAGAAAGAGCTGTGTGTGGATGCTTTTCATCAACTTTAGCTCTGCCTTTAACACTTTGATACCACAACACCTGGTTAACAAACTCAGTACCATGGGCATCAGTACCCAGATTTGCCACTGGTTACTAGATTTTCTCACCAACAGACCACAGTCAGTAAGAGTTGGCAAAAACTCCTCACTGACCACCATTGTGAACACTGGGGTCCCCCAGGGATGTGTGCTGAGTCCTCTGTTGTTCACACTGATAACTCATGACTGCTGTGCCAGACACAACACAAACCACATCATCAAATTTGCTGACGACACAACAGTGGTGGGCCTCATCAGAGGCGATGATAACTCAACCTACATAGAGGAGGTACACCAACTCATTAAGTGGTGTGGTATTAACAATCTACACCTTAATGTCAATAAAAGAAAGGAAATATTGTGGACTTTAGGAAAAATCACAAGCCACATACACCCTCATTATCAATGACAGTGTTGTGGAATCAGTGAAAAGCACCAAGTTCCTGGGGGTGTATATCACTGATGACCTGACATGAACTATCAATACCACCTCCTTTGTCAAGAAATCACAACAACGCCTCCACTTCCTGTGTAGGATGAGGAGAGCCAATCTCCCCCCTTCAGCACTCACCACCGTCTATAGGGGTGCAATTGAAAGCATCCTTACCAACAGTCTCTTAGTCTAGTATGGCAACTGCTTTGTTGCTGAACAGAAGGCCCTACAGAGAGTGGTGAAAACAGCAGAAAAGATAATCCGATCAGTCCAACCATCCATTCAGAACTTGTACCCATCCCACTGCCACACGAGAGCCACCAATATCATCAAGGACCCTACACACCCTTCACATGGTCTGTTCACCCTTCTACCATCTGGCAAGTGCTACAGCAGTATGCGCTGCAGGACTACCAGACTCAATAACAGCTTCTTCCCACAGGATTTCAGATTGCTTAATACACACATGCAAACTTCAAGAAAAATTTCCCACCACACAAAAGACTACCGTAGTTAACTGTGGGAACAACAGACTCAATGTTTACAAAATACTTTTCATGACATATGCAAAAAATTATCCTTGCACAAGAGCACAACAAGCTTACTTAAGTATCTATATTCTTGTTATTACTTTGTACTCTGTCATATTGCACCTTGTATAATTGTACACTTATACTACTTCTAGAGCATTCAAGTAACATACCTAATTTGAATACATTCTGGTACATCATTTTAGTCTGGGAACCGTGTCCCCACTATTGTTTTTATGTTGTGTTGATTTTTGATATTTATTAGGTTTTATGTGGTGTTTTATGCTTGGCTTATGCTTCACGTTTTATGCTTAGTTGTGTGTTAATATTGTTTTTAACACTGCACATTGGAGTTTAGGAGAAACGCAATTTCAGTCCTCTGTGTAATGTACCATGGCATGGTTTGACTGGCAATAAAGTTTACTTCATTCATTCATTCATTCATTCAACCTTTATTTATACAGGCTAGCCTCACTTCACTTCACAAACTACAGCAGATTTGGTGTGTGCGGGGGTGGAGAATTCTTGCGGATGCATATAAACAAAATATGTCCGTGTCAACGTGAATGTTTTTCTCGAATCAAGATAAAACAAAATAAAAAACTATTTCCCTGTGCCGTGTCCATGTAAATAGGGCCTTAGTCTGTACAGATTTGGTGTGTGGAGCATCAGAGGGATGCCATGAGTCTGCCTCCAAGCCAAAATAAGAGCATGTTTTGAGAGACAGCAGACTGGCAAGTTCTCATGGCAAGAGGGAGTAATGTTCTCAGGCATAATATAAAAATATTTGTAACCCTTGTCCAAATTTCTCTAATACTATAATACTTTTTCACCCCAACTAGAGTCCTTGCAAACTCCTCCTTCATCACCACCCCTACTCCATTTCTCTTCCTCACCACACCATAGTAATCTTGCTGCCCTCCTCCTTAGCCTGCTTGTACACATAAAACCTCTACCTATCTTATCTGCATCATGTCAATCAGCACTCAACAGTTGTCTGTCATTGTGCTTATGTATATATGCCCATTTTCCATAGTACCTTTTAGTACAGCACAGTTCGACTTTGCTCGGTACACGTTGTGTTTGCATAGTCCCTTTCAGCTGGTCGTGGTAGGACCTTGAAACAGTTTTCAGTACAAGGTGAGAATTTATTTAGAAGTTTCTGGTAAATTAAAAAGAATACAGACTTAAAGTGATAAAATTAAACTATATATATATAGTGATACACCTAACCTCTGATATTTTAGGCTTGACCTTCAAGTACACCTCTCTGCATCTCTTTGAAACTCTAAGTGTTACACCTTCTTGAAGCCCTCAAGGAGACGATTGGACACTTATATTGGTTAACAATTATTATGAATTAATGGACACTAATTAATCAGATTGAACTTTCTCTTTAATGTGTGTTAATTCAGAATTGATCAACAGTATATTTTTGTCATTTAATGATGATTTTACTAAGCTGGTATATTTTAAATATGCCAAAGTTAAGAGAACATCTCAGAATGATCTTGCTTTAAACTGTCTGCTCTCTGCAGAATAAGTGTCTAAAGTTGAATGAACAATCCGTTCTATTTGTTTGAACTGTTTTTGGAACGAAAGAAAAGTTCTAGACATAACTTAATCTTCGGTCTCCCGTCCGTTCTAAAAACAATTCATCTGTGCTCAAACAGAGAGTGCTCTGTTTTCACACCTGCAGGTTTTGTTTTGTCTCCGTGCTGGGACTCAGTTCTCGGGGAGAAGCTGAGCTGATGAGTTCTCGGGGAGAAGGGAAGATGCACGGACGTTTTTCTCCAAGCTGATGTACGTCCCGGCCATGCACCAAGGGCCCACGTCTTCAGCAAAGGTTCAAACAGCACGTCAGCTGTGAACCCCTTCGAGTGTCACAGCTCCAAGCGGTGACACTCTTTCTGGAAGTTATCTTGAAACAAAACCAGAGCTGGGCATTACTCTGGGAGGCCGACGCAGACGGTCTCGAGACCGTGGCAAGATGAACGTGGGTCGCCTGTAAAACGCAGCAGCATGCGCGTCTGGCTTGACTAATTTACCGGAGTCGAGACAGGATCATCTTCACGAAGGTAAAAGTCGTTTCATCACGGTACGGACGTCCAGCCGAAACCGAGCAGAGGGTGCTATCTCTGGTTAAACATCTCAAGATAAGATTCAACCATTTCCTTTCAATCTTTTATCTTTCCTCCTTAAACTCCTCCTTATGTTTATTTTCATCATGGTAAACTTTAAGTAATGTGCCAACAGAAAGGTCCAACTGTCTGTTTGTTTTTAATTTGAATTCTTGTCATAGTAGTTAGAATCAGAGCTAATATCGATACCAATGTTTAATGTAATTTTGTGATAGTTTCAATAAAAGGTCTATTTTCTGGTAGACCAACATAAATTGAAGCCTCTTGTGAAGTTACATTTCTGGCTAATCACATCGTTAGATTTGTTGATTTAATCTGAAAAAGTTGAGACCCCGTTTAACTGATGGTAAGTTTGAAACAGTCTAAAACCTGCTCAAATCTATCATCTAATCTATAGGTAAGTCAGTAAACTGACCTCGTTTGTGTTTAATTACACAAACGGCCTATAGATTCCTTTACATA